>JAQFZE010002513.1:0-14423 GCA_034695245.1 Dicyrtomina saundersi | reverse complement strand
CAAAAAAAAATAAACATAGAGCATAATATTATATAGAGATCTCAATAATAACGTGTCCATATAGCCTGTTTGACATTTAAAAAAAAATCTCCCATTTGCAGCCTCATCTTTTTCTTCTTCTGACAAGTGACAATGTATTTACTAACAATGAAAATAATGGTTATTCTTTACTCTTCTGCTCAGTCCTTTATTTTTTCAATCTTGAGCTTTTTCTTTTTTTTTGTACTGTGTAAATGTAAATACAGATATCAGTATATATTCCGCACAATTTCGTATGTGCATTTAGTAAGAGGTGTATCACATTTTTGCGTAGGCCGCTCTCTGTCTATATATCTCTATATCCTCACAATAAGGTTTGTTTTACACTCGACACACAGGATCGCCTTACTAGTTGCTAGTAGTAGTAGTAGTAGTGGTCGTGTAATAATTATACGGACTGCAGATTTAAAAAAAAATTATTGCCAGTCATATCATTATGTAGAGATACTAAACATGAGAGAGAAGAAAATTAATGGGAAAATTCAAAAGGCAAGTTCGAGATGATGTTAATTAAATGAACAGTAAATAGGTTATGCAGTTTTACGCCGCAACAGCAACAACAGTCCACACCATCACGCATTCCACCACTCCACAAGAGTGTAAATCTTGTACCTACATACATAGGTATATTTATTTATTGTATATTTCTTGTGGCCTTTGAAAAGATTGGTGTGCATTATTATAACGAGATAAATCACAATTGACTGTTAATTTGGAGCCACAAAAATTTTTGTGTAAATTTTAATTCATTACTCATAAATATCAATCTTTGAACTATTTCGCATTTCATTTGTGGTTCCACGTCTTCTTTTTTTCTTCTTCCCTTGCTTCGTTAATTATAAAAGTATGACACCAGTACACCAGTACCAGTAGTATGTCTATGTACAAGTAGACACCTTTTACACTCACTCACATGGTCACAGTTGCACAGTATAAATTTAGCCAATGAACATTTCAAAAATGAAGTGCCAACGTTTTTATTTTTCTTCTTCTTCGTTTTTGTTTTTAAATTTTACCCCTAAGGCCGATTTCGATGTGAATCTATTATATTATGTATCTATAGTAGAACAACCTCACCGTTGCCTTTGTTTTTATGTACTGCGCGTTATTCATTAAAATTCCCGAATTGTGCAAGCAATTGTTCTACTTGCTATTTTTGTTTCACATTTTAAAGCTTTTTTTGCATCTACAATCTCTACAAGAAAAATTCTGGTGCAAAGAAATTAAACTTTCCACAAACTTCTGTATACCGACGGCCGACGCGACGATGCGATGAGTTAATTATTGAATTGAGGCCTTGCTTGTAGAAATCCCATCCAAAATTTTTAATCATAGTAAATAATATTGCCATATATACTTACATGCGAATTTAATAAAAATATTCGTTATTCGTAATTTCTCAGTAATATAGGATTAACTTACAAGCTTACTTCCTTGACTGCATATAAATTAGTTTAAAAAAAGAACAAACTTAAAAAAAAAAACATACAATTTTGAGTGAGGTACTATTCTAGTAGTAGTAGTAGTAGTAAAATAGCGTTAAAAGTTGAATTCCCAGTGGACAGACAGGTAGTGATTAGTCAGCAAGAAAAACCTTGTTGTGGAAGAAGTGCAAACTGAAACTTGGAAGACTTTTAAAATACGTGCGCGGAGTGATATTTTGGATTGAACATGAGTCACACAGATTAGTTGAATCAACATCAAAAAAAAATCTGCATAGTAAAAGACGACATAGTTGGACAAACTCAGCTTTGACTATATGGATTATTGCTCCTCTAAAAATGCTATATGACTTTACAAGAGAGACTGAAACTAGATCAATGAAACGATATATGATATATCCGGGTTTAAAGAGCTATCTCTATCTCTGATCAGCCCCCATCCATCCCGTACCGTTCACCGACCAGCAACGCTATATCTGTACTATGCTCTATACTCTATAATCTATACTGCAAAAAGAAAACGCAACTCGTCAGTGCAGTGCAAGTACTACAATGAAACAACAACTCTCAAAAAGACTCAAACCAAAAAAGTAAAGGCCGACTAAATTTAGCAACCGAGGAGTTGTGTGCATGTTATTCCTTTACGTTTGAAAGTAAAAGAATTGCATAAATGAAGTCAAGCGTTACGTTTAAACAAACTAAAATGAACTGATCCATGTAGGTACATACTATACTCACTAATCGTAAGTTGGTGTTGGTATACGTATGAGCTCACTCGTCACTATACTTAGAAGATACACTGAAACAGTGTAATGTGATATGTACAAAACATGTATGTGCTGCACTTTTAGTAAACAGTCTATAACGTGTAATAATATGAAAATACAAAAATTCCCTATGACCAAATATTAATGAGAATTTATAAATGGAGTAAACTGCCTTGACTAAATGTATAAAAATATGAAAATTTATTTAAAACCCATATTCTCATTCTTAGAATCTGTGAATACTTATAAAAAAAATATTCAAAACAATAATAGTAAATAATAATATATTATGCATAAATACTAAAAGCTACCTCCCTACTACGTTAAGTAATTTTTGGTTGGAAAAAATAAACATTAATAATTGCAAAATGTCTCACCAAATTTTTACCACTCTAACAACAATTGACTCAAATGATTGCAAATTACTGCTACTGAAAGGAGCAACAAGGGTAGCCGGTTCCCTTTGACAGACACAATTTAAATTTTATACTTTATTTTCCTATCTACTTTGAAACTTTTGGCATGTCATGACAAATGGGGAAAGACCAATGAGATACCCTTCCCACTCGACTTACAAGTACTAGTCACTGGGCCTGTGGGGATCCCAATGTCCCAGCCATATGGAATTTTTTAAATCATTCAAATAATTAATAGAATATAATCTTGCATTGTGTTCCATGCCGACATTCATTAAATCTAAAATCGAAATCGAAGTCGAAGTCGACCGGAGCTGTACTGTGTACTTAAAGTGTACAGCATACAGAGACAAAAAGGACAGACTCCAAATCCAAACAGACCAAACAGAGTATAAGTCGTTGTTTTATTTTAAGTGTGTTTAATTTGATGTTTTTGCTAAGAGAAAGTGTACGGAAGTTTGTTGGTTCCTCAGCCAGCGAGTCAGTTAGTCAGTATTACAGAGGAGTGAGTCGTGTATAGTTTACATTATTATTTTTCTGATACAAGACTCAAGATTCTCAAGACATACACACTCACACACACACGCTCAAACCATGCCGTTTGGAAATTATAATATTCACTACAAGAGCCCCATCCTTAATATTAGTACGTACATACAAGTAGTACAACTCTTACAGAGCACATACTAATAATTTGAAATACAAAACAGATTCGAGAAAAGTATGCGGATCTTTATATAATTATATATACATATTTACTCACCACAATAATAAACCTCTGTCTCACTTTCCCTCGAGCACATCGATTTAACATCTCCAATGCTTGAATAAATTAAAATACAGAGCTGATTTAAGAAAGAACGGTTTAATGCATGAGTTGAGGCAGGTAGTATGTAATCGTAGTAATCAAGTCCTAGAGATAGATGTCTAACAGCTTCAGGAGACTATCTATACTATATACAGAATTTTCTACTTCGACTATACTTCGACAACGTGGATTGACATGCTTGCATGCATGAAACCAGTATGGCTCAATACTCACTTTTGAATTCAATACCTATAAACTGCGTACAAGAATCATTTCTGTCTGAGTATCTGTACTACAATAACAGTTATGACGGTATGGCTCCTGGCTGTCCTGTATTTATTTTATATTTTCTACACAAAAACAAAAATTAGAAAAACCTCTCTTCCATACTGAGTATATACCTATACCCCAATAGATACTCCGCATATATACCAACGCCTCAACCAATTAATTACATAAAATTCAAAGATTGATACTCTGCCTAACTGAAATGAAAATGTATTCCCAACAGGAAATGTGCACAATGTCAAAGTGCACACGCGTCAAAATACACGTAGGCTACAATAATTTTATTATTGTGAACATATAATGTAAACTCATGAATTAAATACATGTGCAAATTGACACTTCAATTTCAAATCATGATCAATACTTTAAAACTTTTGAAGTGTTAAAAGTTAGAAGTTGGAAGTGATAGTAATAATCATTTAATGTATCATAAATATATACGGTAAGAAATATAGGTATAATACGTAGAAGACAAAACATGCCGTAACCACCAGGAAACGAACGCACAAAGACTAAAAATGATGAGATGAGGATGACATTGAGAGGAACTTATTTAGTGGAAATTCGAAGCCAGGAG
The DNA here is from genome assembly GCA_034695245.1 of Dicyrtomina saundersi. Lineage (NCBI taxonomy): Eukaryota > Metazoa > Arthropoda > Collembola > Symphypleona > Dicyrtomidae > Dicyrtomina > Dicyrtomina saundersi. Next base: position 10,086 of record JAQFZE010002513.1, on the reverse strand, counting down.
CAAAACCTTTAAACTGTCAAAAGTGAGAACACTTCACGGCTACAAATATAATAAATTAAATTATTCATTAGGAAAAGTTTCACATAAAATAATAACTTTGTTGTAATAGTAAAAGCTCCTATTTTTTTTTGAAGTGTACCGTATTTAACCGCTTAGTGTTTTTTAAAGATTTCCTATGTGAAATTACTACAGAAACTCTACTGCCTCATCCAGAACTAGTCTGTCAAAGACGGTAAATATTTGCAAGAATTATAATTTGTGAAAATCTAGAAATAATATAATATGAGGAAGTGCCTCAAAAGTTGAAATTTACTGTGTCCTCCAGTAGCATTGTATAAAATGAATTGTTTTAACGAAAATAACTCATCTATGCACATCTTATGCCAAACTACAACAACGAAACTTGGCTACAAGAAGCGTAAGCATTCCAGCTCAGTATTTTGTTTTCAATTTATTAGACGAGCTAACCTCCTACCACTACCACCAGCCTATATACCACATCAATCGATTATAATCTGAGAAATGACAAATATAATATTCTTACTGATGGGGAACAATGGAAATTTATTGTTTTGGAATATAAAATAAATAATCTCTCGAGCTGAATAACATGAAAATAATAATTTACTTTTGCCTACAACATTTTTTTGACGTTAATATTAACATTATGGTGTACTGAAACTGAAGCTACTAAATATGCAGGGCTGATCGAGCGCCACCAAATTCTCAAATTCTCAAATGAAAGTCTCTTGACTGAGCATTACAAAAATAAAAACATGTTTATACTAAATGTTGTTGTGGTTTAAGTAAAATATCAATATCCTTATCCATAATGTAATCCTAACTTTCTATTTAGCTCGAAATTTCGAATATTTAGAGTTTACTTTGAATTACTTTGAATTCCGGTTTAAAAATCTTATTATTACCTATGTAGTAAAGGAGGCGAGAGAGGTTCAAGAAACACAATGAACAATTAGTGTGCAAATATTGTACTCACGTTTTCTACATAAAAATCCTTGCCATAAAAATCAGGTTCCGACTGCATTAAAATTAAACTATACATTATGCACTATGCACCGCGCATTGTTCAAGTCGCGTCTCTACTGCATTCGAGAATTCGAACAGTGAAAATGAGTAGAACGAATTTCAACTCAAAGAAGAAGAAAAACATATGCAACTGCACACGAGTTTTGTGTACTTTGAAGTGTACCTAGAAGATAATTATTTTAAGATATTAATATTTTAGCTGTAATACTTTGCAATAATAATTATTGTTATTAAAATAATTCAGCATATTATTATCCTCGATTCCTCAAGTTTGGAGGCGGGAGAAAATTTAATAATTTTTCCTTGTAACTCTATCTAATAAAATCATCTAATGACATGTCCTATTATGTCTTATAGAACACTCCATCCGAGTATTCATTTGCCAACGCGTCTTTTGTCATTAATAAAAATGACACCAAATTCGAGTTTGGCGAAGAAACAAAATATCCAACAAAAATGTAAGACACAAAAAAATAGAGCACATACAATGTACTACTGCATCTGATAACCAACCACTTGAAATGTGCCTATAATAATTTTAGTAAAGTTACTACAGAGTTTCTGATTTGTAAAAATACAGACAGTCGCATAGTCGTGTGGAGATCACAAAGTAATTGAGAGTAGAATTCTCCGTATTTTTTTATATAAATTGTGAGAGTCCACAATTATTACGCTACATTATTTCAACTCTCATAACACCCCAGAAACCGTGAGTAGAGCTTGATGACCCAATAATAATCTCCCCTGATTCTTTTAAAGCATAATGAGGTTTGTACATCCAAAACTTATAATTACACTACATGTGTACTTAATTTAAAATTTTAAAAATGCTACAATATCACAACTACTACAACTACGACTACGCAATTTATTTCACATTTCATAAATGATTCGAGTTGCCTTGGAAATTTTCCCCTGCAATGCATTCCTTACTGATCCGATAATTACTTTTTCGTACCTGCATTATTATTATTTTCCATAATTAAAAACTCATAAAATTGAATAGTTTGAATTGAACCATTCGAATTCTTTTAAATGCAACTGTCAAAATAAAATTGAGGATGGTGTTAAATGGTTTTACAGCCCAACTTTTCAATTTCAACTTTTCAAGGCAAAAAGGCAATGCAATGGAAGATTTTATTACAGAACCAAAAACCCTTCTGAAATCTGAACGGAAACGTTGTAGCAAAAACCCTTGAAAAGTTTTCCATCATCACAAAGCAGTCAACTGACAACGACAACAGTTCTCGGAATTTCTACACGTACAATTATTCAACAGCATGTGGTTCTGCGGAGCGAATTCAAAACATCCGAAACCGGACCCGGACCCGGATGTTGCTAAAATAACCACGTTAGTTTAATTGGGAATTTGAGCAATTCACTGGCATGGAATTAATTGGATGCACTACATAATTCAGAAACAATAATTCAAAAATAAATTTAAATAAAATATTACGGCTGAATAAAGAATTTGGAATCACTCGCAGAATTTGTAAAGCTAACCAAGATGCATTCAATAAGTGCTTCAGTAATTTTCTAGGTATCTACCTACATGCTTTATCTAATATGGAGGGAAACGAAATTCAGATTGTGGATTTAAGGTAGCGGAAAGTCAAGTAAGTAATTTTAAGCTCGGACGGACCCCTCCTCGCGGTAGTAGTCGTACCTAGTAGAAATAGTAGAAACTGAAACTAGTATACTAATAGCTTCAAAAAATGTGATTCTATTTATACGAACAATATGAATGAAACTGAGGAGGTAGGCTATAGGGAGGGAGGTAGGTACATCCATATCAAATTCAAATGTAGTTCAGTCAGAGTGAAGCTCGACGCGGGAGACAGCTTCCATTTACACACATTGCATTTGAGTGGCAAGGTATTTTATACAACTTGTATGCACACTCTGGGAAAAAGATTGATAGTGAGTAGTGAAGCAACCTTTTAAATATCAAGTGAGTTGGGAACAACTTTAGATTTTACACAGAAGGCTGCTCCTCCTTGGACTTTATAAAAGATAGGTATAGGTAGGTAGGTAAGACCAAGACAGACAGAGACACTATTCTCTCATCCAAGTTCCTGAGCTCGCATTCAGTCAGTGTTCGAGTAGTAGTAGTAGTAGTAGCAGTAGTACTATTTGTGTATAATTATACACAGTTTTGAATTCAAATTCAAACACAAGAAACTTGCCACTGACTGCCATTGCATCCCCATCCCATCGCCATTGCAATATCATCAACTCTCACAGTCTTGTGTACACTGTACTGTATACGCACTCTTCTTCACACTGGGACTCTACTTATTGTAGAATGCTGTGTGTGTGTGTGTGTCTGTGTGCATGGCACGGTAGGATGGACGAGCCTACATTAGTTGTTATAAATAAAATAGCATGACACATTTTCCTCTCCTTTTGCTCACGTTTTTCTCATAACCCACAATGAAGAAGATTGAGAGAGAGAAGCGGATGAATACAAACAGTTGATAATAAGGGCACATAGGGAGGGAGGGAGGTAGCCTCCTCATTCAACAAGAGTCTTTCTCGAGACGAAATAATGAACACACATTCTGTCCATCTCACACAAAGACCGTATTAACGATCAAGAATTAGAGACGAGTCATTTATAGGATTTTTTTTTCTTCCTTTTTCATTTAAATTTGACTCTGCACTATTATTCCACAGCCGCTTCTCCTTCTTCCTCATGTAAATGCACCCAAAAATATAGCATTAGTATAAATACTAATAATAATCTTATTATTACTACTAATATTTTCACTGCAGAGCTATATAGCCTCCAAACGTCCCATAACTCCCATACATTCCAGGGCAATGCAGAATGCGGAATGCAGACCCACCGACCGACCGACCCACCGACAGACCAAGGAAACGGACATTGGAAAAACTGTCAATCGAAATCGACATCGAGTCCCACTGCAAATGCAACTGGTGTAGCCGTCTATTAAGGAAGAGCCTCAGGTGGATTTATAAATAATTGTACAGGTATAAATTATATTGTGTTTACCTGTATGTGTGTGTGTGTGTAGACTGGGATTCTTTGCATTATATTACATTGGCAGTGGATACGGCTACGGAAACGGCTACGACTACGGCAATGGTCATGGTAGTGTGGTGGCTCCTCCACAAGGATATTATTATGTGATTATGACACATTTAATGAAATATATAGTGCAGACGCATTAAGAATTTACTCATTTTCTTCGTTCTACACAGTTCTACTTCGATGCCAATTCAATTGAATGACTGTCTGCCTTTCTGTAGTGTGTGTGTGTGTGTGGAGTAAAAGAGATGTGCATATGAGAGAATTTCATCCCTTACTGAATGAATGAATGAATTTAATGATTTCATTTCCAGTATTTTAAATTTAACAATGCGTAACTGTAAACTTGATAAATATAATAATAATACTACTAGTAATATAATGTAATCGTGAGGCAGACCAAAAAAAAATGAGTAATTTTCCTTTAAATACTACTACACAAATCTAATAGGGACAGGAGTGCTCAAGAAATAACAATAAGAAGAACAACCTCAAAGAATTCCTGGGTAGCACTCAGGCACAGGTAGAAGTATGTAGTACAGATGCATATAGGTATGTGCAAATATAAATTGCTAAGTTCGACGGGACGTTCGACTGACTTGGACTGTAACATCTCTCTCTCTCTCTCTGTACTTGAATTGAATAATTGAACCATACTGTTTTCAAAGTAGGGAAACTTTTAATAATCCTAACTGTGTGCACTCTCCTCCAAACATAATTTGTATGTACACAATTAAACTCTTGCACACTCTACATACATAACATCCCATCAAATAAAATAGAGTCATAATCATAATCGTAATCCTGACAGAGAAGCGGACAGAGTGCATCTTACTCATGCCCATGTAGCTATATAGATATAGATATAGGCAGTATAGTGCAGATGCCTATAGTGTTAAATTTATTTTCTTGAATAAAGTTATATATGTAGAGGAGAGGCAGACAGAGAAGCGAAGCAGAAACGGAGGAAGACTCAAAGCCCAAGAGGCATACGAAAGACATGCTCAGCTCACAATTCAAGACTCAAGTGTAATCCTAATCTTCACAGATTACCTACACTGATTTCATTTCCACCTAATTTTATTTGATTGAATTCAAAGTCTACTACTACTACTACTACTACACAATAATTAGCACGTAATAATTACACGCTTCGTGTATTTATGTGTCGAACAAGTCTCATATAGCTCCCTCCTTCCTACATAATAATCTATGCCCATGCGATCAAACCATAATAGTGCATGTACATGCCTTGAAATTATATGAGAATATAGGGAATAGGATTACTAGAGTATCTCCTAAATTTACTACTACACACACACACAAAAAAAGAGACTAGAACAAAAAACAAATTGTAATGAAAAAATTACCTTGAAAATTGGATCCTTTTTAAAAAATTTTAAATGGTTTTCTTTCACAAAACTCCGAATTCCAAATTTCAAATTCCAAATGGTAGCTTCTCCTTCCCTACAATTTTTTGTTTGTTTTTCCGTTAAAGTTAAAATATTGTCTCAAAACAATGATTTTGATCCACGTTTAAGTTGACGTTTTCGATATCCGAATTTCCGAAGTAGAAACTAATTATGCGAGCGAGCACATCGAAAACTATCAAATCATGTTATTATTATTGTGTTCTGACCAAGAAGTGTAGTAGATGTTGAGAGTCTGGAGGGCTAATGTACTCTTTTTGCTAGAATGTTTTAAATCCATGAAGAGTTTAAATTTTAGAAATAGGAAGGAATTTCCCCAAAATTTTCCAAAATTACTACTGAAAAAAATTGAACTAAACAAAAAATCCGTTCAAAAATTCAAGATTTTACGGTGGCTGATGATGAGACTGCTGGGGCACTTGCACTTAATAGTACTCTGCACTGATTTACTTGCTCGTCCAAATACAATTCAAGGTCCATGACCACGCTTGATTTTTGATGTACAGTATGAGGGAATTATTATGTGCATTTAGAATCTGCCACTGGGCTTGCTTAATGTAGTATTGGATATTGGATAGAGTCTAATTCCAAAACACTTTTTTAAGTCACAATATATAAGGCAACACTCGGTGTGTAAAGGGCCAATAAATATAAATACAACCAACAAGTTCACGACTATATATATACGTCCACGACAATTCCAACTTGGACCTGAATTTTATCCTTTATTGTGCATTATTTTGGAAAGACGGTCGGTGGTATACTGGTATGGTACTGGTACTGGTAATTACTGGTGCGTTGGTATAATTATATCTGTTAGACATCAGTCTATATTATGTAGGTCCAAAATCCAGCCCTTTCAGGAGAACATGTGTTCAACTCGTTTCATGAGTTTATTTGTGTTTTGTCTTGTGTCGAAAACCACTTGTGAGTATACGTAGTATTGTTGTTATTTTTTCAGAGTTAACCTCTCGGTCCTATGGTTATCGTTATGGGAAGGGTAACACTAATAAAAATCAGAGGTATAGGACAAAAATTGGTTTCCGTATGGTGGAAAGTTTAAAATGGGAAGGATGGGTACAATTATTGTAAAATAAAACCAAAACTATATGGAATTAAAAGTCTTGTCTTAAAAGAAGACGAAGAAGAAGAAACCAGGGGGAAAATGTGTATATATTCCGAGTAGCACTGTTGATGACGACAATACCGACGACGACGACGACGAATACGACAACGACGGCTGTTGTCGTTCCTGTTCCTGTTGTTTTCCTTCTTTTTCAAAATCTATACGTGTAGGGAGACTGTGAGAGATGTACTGCTACTACTGTCTTTTGAGAGTTGGTTTTGAGTTTCAATTGGGTCTCGATATGAAATACGAATTTTGGAACTACCCGTCTCAGCACGCCTGATCCCACTGTGTGTATTTATTTCCTCACTTGACTAACCTATAACAGTCTGCTCCTATTTTTAGGGTCGAGTTATTTATGTCGTATAAGTATTTATCGCTCTCTTCACAAGACAACTTTGTCCTCAACTGTTTTGTTTTGGGACTTTGGGTGTAGGAAGGCAGGCAGGCAGGCAGATTCTTCTTCTTCTTCTTCTTCGCCACACCACCACGATTTCCTTAAAGCTTGACACACACACAAACACACACCGTTCAGGGAGTTTGATTCTTCTGATATTTGATCCTGCTCACGACACCAATTCCAATGCCTTATTGCATCCTGACAATTTATTTTCCTGAGCCTCCTTCAACGTATTACTTCCTCAGCAGGGTTCTGATCAGAATTTCCGATACCGATACAGATAACAAAGTGTCACTGGAATTTAATCAAAAATTATTTCATTCATTAGGAAAAATTGAAATGGTACAAAAATATTTACTACATTTTAGTTCAGTATTTCTTCAATGTCTCCTGATTATTACAAATACTTACTTCAATCCTTCAAACTATTTGTAATATAAAATTAATGGTATAAGTAGGTAAGAAAAAATGCGAGACATTCCCAAACTATTGATGCCTAGTTTAGCTTTGGTAGTAACAAATAAATACCAATAACTTAAATCCTCACACGGCTTAATAAAATAAAAATACATGTGTGTGTGGCTGGCGGTTTATTATAAATTAGCTTCACACCTGCACTTGACACCGGATTTCCTAATCAAACGAAACTAATTATTGCAGTCTCGAGTTTCATGTGTGTGTATATTTCTCTCATTAATCATATAAGCATTATATAGGGATGGGTAAAACTTGTACAAATGTGCTATGTACTAGCTACTGATATATAGCTCGAACGCATCACAGCTCACAGCACGTGGAAATCCACATTTGGTAATTTGACAAGAAGATAAAGCGACGAGGTACAAATCTAGGTCTGTAGAATAATAAAAAGCCTCACACAATTTTCTCGTCATACAACAACAACACAAAACTTGGGAAGACAACAGCAACAGCACCCAGTCCCAGTCATATGGACTTGGTTCATATGCTTACTACAATAATATCTTTTTCTCTGTATTTGGAAACATATAGGGCACGTAGGTAGGTAGGTACAAATAAGTAACAACAAAATGTTTCAACGTTCCAACACTCAGCGAATCTTTCCACGAAACTTCCCGGAGCAGAGAATTTCTGTCATGTCAACACAACTCGAATAATACAAATAATTATTCCAACCTTAAATTTTAAATCCCATAAAGCTATACGTAATGACTCTATGTCGTACTATTCATATTTAATTCTCAACATTTTAAATATCTAAAATAAAAATTTTTTTTTTTTTACATGTTATCTATGTACTCTGGATTAGAAGAATTAAATTCAGATTTAATTTAGTGCCCCAGTAATTTAGCCATACACACACACTCACCAGCACTATAATTAATTTGCTCAATTTTTTGAGAAATCGTCCGTTTTTCCTTCGATTTGATTTATATTAAGTCTTGATAACACACACAAACTCTTTACAAGGGTCAATAATTGGGCAATAATGGGAAATCCAAATCCAAACCCAAATCCAAACTCTTAACTCTTAAACTATTCCAAAGATTTCAACAACGTGAACATTCAACAAATATTTGTTTTGGGAAGCAAAACTAAACAAAAATGTTCAATGTTAATAAACGTTGATGGAATCGAACGCACTTTTTTTTATCTTGGAATTAAAATTCTAGGACTTGTAAGTGTAGTAGAGAGCCTTTAACCATGTGTTCCTATGTCTATATATATGTATAACAAACTGTATAGTCCGAGTCCGAGTCCGGTTTTAATCAGCACTTTGACAAAAATTAAAATCACAACAATGATTTTTTTAATCGTTTCCGATGATGATATGGACTTGTCTTCTTGAGTAAGATACTACGCTAGCGATGCTACGCTTGATGACTTCTACATACTCCAAGTCCTCGTCTGTCTCCTACGTCCTCTGTCTATGACTGTGTAGTTGTTGTGGAAGAGCAGTCAATGGTTTGGCAAATCCAATGCAATTCTCTACTCAACCTTATTCAGTGCAAAGGCAAACTGCAAAGGCAAAGGAGAGGGAGAGAGAGAGAGAGACGAAAAAAAAGTCTTGTGATGATTGTTGAGGGGTTCAAACGTTGTAAGGAGCAATCTAAGAAAAATCTGATGCTCCTATCTGTGTTGTTCATGAGGGGAGATTTGTTTCGAGGTTTCACAGCAAAAGCACAACAAACCATAATAATACGATATGCCATATAGTTTCTACAGCGTACATAGCTTAGCTCTTGCATATGATAGGACGGAGACGGAGGGAGTAAGCTGTAAAGTGTAAAGCAAAGCAAGGAATGAAATGGAATATATATACAACAAGATGGGATGGAAAAGCATGGAGTTACATGCAGACAATATTCAGGTAGATAGAAGATAGTGAATATACTACGATACAGTGAGTAGACAGAAACTGTGAAGATAGAGTATACAATGTATACGATAGGATGGGTTAGGGAAATGGAATCAGGTTGTCTATACTTGTCTGTCTTCGGTCATGTTCTGCAACCACCACCAATTGTTACCCACCCAATCATCCCAGAGACCTACATTTTCACAATTGCATCCACCTCAGGGGATTTGTCAACATAAGTGATGGAGCAAAACTTTAACTACTTATGTATGCATGTATACTCCCAACGTCCCAACGTGTCAACGGCCCAACAAATTTATGCTTATATGTACACACACGCTAAGTAGGCACACTGCCGTCCAATCCATATGAACACTCAAATTTTATCCACAGCAAGACATACACCATCATAATAATAATAATATATTATATACCACATACCTACTATTACTTGTACAACGACACTCTTCTGTATCTGTACTCCACATAATTATAATATATTAATACCTATAGAGCTCTGTGTGTACTTACCTATCCTCATTAATAGTAAATCTTGGCGTAGCCTACTACTACTACTACTCACTACATGTCCACATTACTCCTGACTTGATACACAATATATCGTCTGTGAAGAACCAAAATGACCCATATTCATTTGTAGCTAAAAACAATATCCACTATCTACAAAAATAT
>JAQFZE010002512.1:0-14427 GCA_034695245.1 Dicyrtomina saundersi | reverse complement strand
TTTGCACTTTTCAAAAACATGTAAATAGAACATTTTGCACTTTTGAGAAACATGTAAATACAACATTTTGCACTTTTTAAAAACATGGAAATAGAACATTTTGCACTTTTCAAAAAGTGTTTTTCAAAACTACAAAATGTTCTGGAAATGGAATTTTGATTACGTCTTTTGTGTACGTCATGAGTACAATACAGTGAGTAACATACCACCCCCACCTAATGCATAGGACAACGCCGAAGCGACTAATTGAATGGACTTGCGACAGAATGACTCTTCACCGACGATTTCTCTTTTCTCTTTTGCCTTTCATCCGCATGGAGTTTTTAGCCCCGTTGAGTGGTTTGGTTTTACTTGAGCGAAAAGATCTCAAACTCACAAATGCTGCTACAGTCATGCTGGCTGACAGTGACATCAGGAGTTGAGATTTTAACTAAGAAACCGTGTGGTCGTCGTCGTGTGTGGACATCTCACAACACGCACTCACTTTCCCTTTTTTTGCGCCAGCAATTTTTCTCCACACACACACACACACGAAAGAAATAAGAAAGCGCCTTAGGTGGGCACGTGAGAGTTTCTTACGTTTAGAAACGAAAACAAAACTGGGAACAAAATTGGAAAAGCTGATACTCGTCACTAACACTGTGTGTATAGTCCTATATAGCCATGTGCCTTATTTCTCGGAGAAAGTACCTACCTACCTACCTTTGGTTTTGGGACGTACCCAGAGCGAGAGTAAAAGTACAAGACACGAGTGCTCCTCGTTGTTGTTCTTTCCCATTTCCTCGTCGTTACTCTCTCAAGTAATTTTAACCCACACATTCAGAGCGCTTTCTAGGGAAAGATATAATTTTACATTTTAAAACGAATTTTGGAAACTGCCTTTTGAACATGGCGGAGCAGGGAGGCGACGGCGAAAATTGTTTCGCTATATAAATAATTAAAAATCTGACTAGACTGCTGCGTAAAGTGTAAAACGAGGACGAGGAAGGGAGACAACGCTTGGTGGAGACGGGAGAAATTGCTGTGGTATTTCACATTTCACACACCCTGTATAGCCAACTTTCCATCCTCACTACTATATATATAGGGGCATGTGTATATATAGGACATAGTAAATGTCAAGTTACAGCTTAAGAAATATAAACCCAGCGAGTTTCGGTGTGGTTCCTTGTCAGCTTAATAAAATGTAATTAAGTGGATTTGGTGGTGTATAAAAAATAGTTGATAAATTTCGACAGTCTAATATTCAGACATATTCTCTCGGTGAGTTTAAAGTTTCTCTATAAGCATTTATCAATGCTGAGCTGCGCTTTAGAATTTAGAATTAATTTCGGATGTAAAGTTGAGCGGAAAAAATAACATTTCCTCAGAGATAGGGAGCCGAGGAGCCTGTCAAGACCCACGTCACGAGCACATCAAGAAGTTACATATCGTCTGTGAAGAACTAAAATGACCCATATCCAATTTAAGCGAGAATCAAAATGAGCTATGTCATAAAAACAAAATGAGAAACATGCGTAAAATGTTAATTAGGAGTTTTTGAAAAACGTAAAATGTTCTATTTTCATGTTTTTCAACAATGTAAAATGTCATAATTACATGTTTTTTTAATAGGTGCAAAGTGTTCTAATTTCATGTTTTTAAAAAGGTGCAAAATTTTCTAATTCCATGGTTTTGAAAAGGTGCAAAATTTTCTAATTCTATGTGTTTGAAAAAGTGTAAAATGTTCTATATACATATTTTTGAAAAGTGCAAACTGTTCTATTTAAATGCTCTCAAGACATATTTGAATATTTTTGTAGAAAGTTGATATTGTTTTCAGCTAAAAACGGATATGGGTAATTTTGGTTCTTCACAGACGATATACACAAAACCGAGTGAAAGTGTGTACATGGATTTTTTTACAACTTTTTTTAGTATTATGAGGCTTTTACTTGTTTCATACTTACGATTAGCTATATAGTGCCTTAGTTAGAAAATCCACAAGAAGGTAAAGGAGGTAGGCGCGTTTCTCAAGGGGAAGATTGTAGGAGCCGCCTATAATGATATGCCTCTATAAAAATCCATAGCTTGCAAAAAAAAAGTGTGTGTAAAAACTTTGTAAAACTCATCATCATTATCATGATCATCTCCACCCAAGCCACACTCTTCCTGTGTGGCTTCCTCTTCCTCGTCTCACTGATGGATCCCACGGCTCTTCTCCAAAGCTCCTTTAAATTAAGGTGAGGCCTGGAGATGAGATGCTAAATCAGCAGTATACACCGAATAATTATAATTCCAAAGCTTCCCCCAAAATGCCTGTACACACACCATTTCAAATTTTAGATGCGGAGCCATATATTTAGTAATTAACTGGGACTACAACTGCGATTAGCCCTCTAGATATCCGTGTCTGATTACAGGAGTAACGAGCCTCTCCTTCTCAGTGTACGTAGTTGATCTCTAATTTGATTCCACTAATTAATTCTTTTCTTATATGCGCATTGCTCCAGCGTTTCCTTGGAGAATTGAGTTGGAGGCATGTTTACTACAGTAGAGCGTTTTTACTCTTCAATATCATAATCGTGGTGGTGATGTTTAGGGCCGGACGAAGGAATTTGTTTTAGGCAGCAATTTTTTTCCATACGCAAACCCCTTTATTTTGATTTTATTGATGTTTTTCTTTGGTCAAGCAAAATGTTCTATTTACATGTTTTGAGAAAAGTGGAAAATGTTTTATTTCCATGTTTTTGAAATGTAGAAACAAATTTATTTCGCATGTTTTTAAAAAGTCAAAATATTCGTTTTACACATTTTTGAAAACTGCAAAGTGTTCCATTTACACATTTTTTGAAAATTCAAGCAGCGGGGCTGCCTCCGCTGGCCGCATTATCCGGCCCTGGTGATGTTGGTGGTGGTTTTGGTGGTGGTGGTGGTGGTATGGGGGTTCCGGCTTGCATTAAAAACTCTAATAATAACTTCCTTGTCTAAATTTACCACTAACAACATTACATTGTCTTCGTATAGTCAAAAATCTAAATCGACTTGACGGGTATTGCAGGTACTTCCCTTATGTTTTTAGATGCAACACTGGAGCTACTACCCTGATTAAAAGAGGAGATCGCAATTTGTAATTTTAATCTAATAATCCCAGATGCCTTATTAAGTAAAAACTTACTTTCTCACAAGGAAATAAGTGAAAGTTGAATTGACCTTTCGCGTTTTCCATTTACCGTGAACACTTCCCCCTTCCGCAAACCTCAACCACAATCCCGGAAATTATACTCAGAGTCTTAACTATACGCGTTTCAACTTTTCCACAAGGAGGAGGAGAAAGTTGTCGCTCTCTTTACGTTACTCTGATTGTGTGCAATTCCCAATTTTGTTCGAGTTCAAACTTTTTTCCCTTGCGGTCGGTAGCATATAGCTTCCCCAGTCCCAGCCCCAGTCCCAATCCCAGCCGATAGCTTGGGCTTTAACTTCCATTTGATAGGTTTTTGTACGTACACGACTTTGGGCCAAGTCCGACAAACAAGGTGGTAGTACGAAAACGAAAACGAAAACGAAAAGGAGTCGCACTGGAATCCGTCTCGTGCGGCGGCTCGAGTAGAATTTAGACACGCTAACGCAGCACAGGGCAGGAGAACGACGAGACGCGGATACGGAAGCAGAACGAGGATACGGAGCCTTTTATAAATTAAGGAAAACATGAATATTATGTGTTTTTGGGGGCTGTGGTCGTCGTGGTTTGGAAGGAGAAAGTAAAGATGTGAGGATTTGAATAATATGATTATGATGAACAAGATTGGGAGTGTGAAAGAGAAATAGAAATATTCCAGAGGGCGGATCCGGATCCGGACTTTCACTTTCACTTTCACAGTAAGCAAGGAGCTACTTGGCGGCAATGCTCCCGCGGCAACCGGTAACCGGTAGCGGTAACGGTAGCGGTAACGGTTGAGTTATTGATGGAGAGTAGGTAATGAAGCAGTTGAGGAGAAGAGAAAAAAGCTAAGATCTCTCTCACTCAGGATTAGATACGAGGAGACTGTGTGGAGTGTCGGGAGAGAAGACGAGGTCAGACACATGTAGGTTTAGTTCGGTACATAGTCTTTTTTGAGACAACTTGATAAAATGGAAATGTAATAAGTTGAAAAGTTTTTCTCAAGGATCAGGCTCAGGGAGACAAATGTTGGATGCTGAATGCTGCTGGTGGTTCCGCGTGGTGTTTGCGGACTGGGGAAGGAAGTCTGAGTGAGTCTCGTTCCATTTGAATGCTACACACAAGAAGCTAGTTATCAACATAAATAGTTTTCTCTTTGGTTTCTGTCTTTGATAAATCGTCGAGTAAAATAACCAAGTTAACCTCAGATGGGAGACAACGTCAGAGTTTTGAATTTTTGGAGAAAGTAGAAGAAAATCTTTCATCTCTCTCTCTCTCTGTCTCTCCCCCAAAGATTCATGGATTTATTTTCCAACATTTTTTTCCATCAATCTTGTGTCGCTCTCTAGCTCTTCCTTTACTCCGGTATATAAATATATGCAAGCCTTCCCATGAAGCTATTTAGTTATACATGCTAAAGTGTAACTACAGGGTGTCTCGCGACCTTTGGCTCACCCATTTCTATGGCTAAACGGGTAGGAGGGCACCATTATATGTGCGGTAGAATTTTACATTTTTACTTTGATTTAATTTGTATGATAAAAACGAATATTGTCTGCGAAGGACCAAAATGACCAATATCCATTTTTAAATAAACGCAATATCAACTATCTACAAAAATATTCAAAGATGTCTCGAGAGCATTCAAATAGATCATTGAGCACTTTTCAAAAACATGTAAATAGAACATTTTGCACCTTTTTAAAAACATGTAATTAGAACATTTTGCACATTTTCAAAAACATGGAATTATAAATTTTTGCACAATTTCAAAAACATGTAAATAGAACATTTTACACTTTTCAAAAACTCTAAATTGACAGTTTACGCATGTTTCTCATTTTGTTTTTATGACATAGCTCATTTTGATTGTAGCTTAAATTGGATATGGGTCATTTTGGTTCTTCACCGACGATATTATGCGGGGAAAAGTATTTTTTTTAAAGTACCAGTACATTTGTGGAGTGATTTGAAAATTTGAATGTTATTTATAACTAAGTTTTTTTGAAAAAAATCCTGTTAGACTGTAGGGGGCAAAAGTCATGCAGTATCCTGTACTTACCCCGCAGTTTCCAAATATCTGACATCCTCCACAAACACACTTACGCACACACACACACACACACACACACCAGAAAGCCTTCCCACAAACTCACCTCGTTATTTCAAATCTCCGGATTCTGTAACTCAGAAACTGAGTCATGCATATGTTTGAGTTCAGCTTGGGCTTTGAGTCCCTTGAAGATTCAAGACTTTCTCCTATTCATCCACGTCCGAGTCGGAGTAGAAGAAACCACATTCGTACGGGAAATGTTCAAGTTTTTTTCCCCACAGTTTTCAATCTCCGAAAGGCTACTCTCCTGTCAGACATGTTTCTGAATCAAATATTTTCTACGGACCGCTCGCTCCCCCGCTCTCATTTCCCTTTTCTCAGTCAGCTCAGAGAATTCCACGGGTAGTCATTCTGGTCGTTTCCATCAAAACAACTCTTCTACAAATCAGTGCCAGTGGAGTGGTTTCCTTAGTTGAGTCCTGTGATCACAAGTAAAGTCAAACTCTCTCTGAAAAAAAGAGTAAAAAAAAATAAATAAAAGACTCGACTCAAATGCAGGTAATCAATTATGTCATATTTCATATGTCCTTTCCCCAGCCAGAGCAGTCAAGAGACGCGTATAGCTCTCAAACTATTATCATTTCCTGTTTTATATTTCTACGACTTAAACTTATTAGTTTTCTTATAGTCGAGTTGTAAAAAAAAATCACACACATGACACAAGAAGAAAAAAAGCTCATTTTTTAAAGCTCACTCTCATGCTTTCCAAATTCCCATTTTCATGCACACGCACACAGCTGACAAAATCCTAAGCGGTTTACAAGTAAGAGCTTTAGCTCCGTATAGTACTGTAGTAAATACCATGACTGATATCCAATGGAAAACATGTGGAGCCTTCAATAGTGAAAGTCAAAGTAGGTACAACTGCTCCTATACACTCGTACATGTGTCACGTTCCCTTTTTTTGGGAGCTGCTCCCTAGCGACAGCAGCCCGTAGTGGTAATAGTGTATAAACTAAACTCGCATTCCTATGTAGGTACGTACACGTCTGGGAAATAATTGGAAAAAAATAGGTGCCTTTGGGGGTTAAGGGGCGATAGGTGTACATACTAAATGCCTGACTGTGTAGAAAGAAACATTATTTCGTTCGGACTTTTAGGAACTTCCTCCTCCTAATGCTGTAGTTGCTTCATTCAACTTTAAAGAGTTAAACTCTTTAATTTTCCCAAACAACTCTCAAAGGGAAAGTAGAGAAAGTCGGCGGAGGAGGACACTTTCATATTCTGCACACTCTCAAACTTTCCTTTCACTTCCGCAAATGACACCAGCTGATACTTTCTCTCTCCTCCACAGAATCCAGACGAAGGAAACCAAAGACCCAACACAAACAACTTTCCTTCACACTATCACTCCTCTCGACGCTCACTCTCACCCACCAACTCCCCAAATAAAAACAAACAAACGAAGCCATACCCACATTTTGATGAAATTCCCTTTCAAACTATTTACTTGAGGTTTAGCAGCGGAGAACATAATACCGTAATACAAATCCTCTCAATTCCACACGACGACAACAACAACAACAACAACGGAAACGATGAGGATGACACGAGGGAGAAAGCTCAAGAAGAAGCGCCATTGGAATGAATTGGGAGCAATAGCAGCAGACGCTGGATTGAGAAAAAATGAGGAAAATAAAAGCGAGAATTGAAGATTAAAAAAGAAATTGAAAGAGATATGAAGAGTACAAAAGGAGACATGTATATAGATTTCTCTTTCTCGGTTAATAATTAACTACGGAGGCACAAGAACCAACACAGTTGGTAGTTGGTTGAGTCCATACATTAATTTACGTGGGTAGGGCCATGCATGGGGACGTGTGTATGGGAATGTTTTCGTCGCCTTCATTTAGAGTGGATTTTCCTTTTGAGTCCTCCACACACACACACACACAATAGTTCTCTATGAATGGATCCGGATGGAGAATGAAAGAGAGAGAGACGACTCAAAGCATTCTTTCCAATTCCGTCCTTCCCTATGCGTCTGCTGGGTTCTGCTGGAAGGATTGGGAAGGAAAGGCACGAGTCAGACTGAATATAGAAAATTTCTCACAGAATGTTTTATGAGTTTGAAAAATGGTATCATTCATACATTTAGAAAGACTATTATGGTTTCATTTCCCGCTTAGAATTCTCAATTTCTTCTTTGCTTTCTTTATTGCAACAGTGTGTGCGGGTGCGGGTGCTGGTGAAAGCACTAGGTCCACCAGGACCAATGTGAAAGCTTATCAGCGAGCGAGTCAACTACACTATACATAGTTCGGGTGAGGTAAAGAGGGGAGCGGTTGCATAGCCAACCTACCTTCATGTATCCTCGGAAAATGAAATCTACAGGGTATATAGATATATACTCCCGTCTTTGTTCCTGACAGAGATATAGGCATCCAAGGTACTGAGTGCGAAAATCTGAAAGGATCCAAATTATCCTAGCAAAATGTCAAAACGTTTCTTGCCTAAGCACAGTTTCTATCCGAATTTTATGAACCTGAGCTTTAAAAATGATTTTGGACTATAATGAAAGACTGATTTTCACCTTTCTGTTCAAAATTAATTTTCTTTTTTCCTTACTTTTTTTTTTTTTTTACTTTTTTTTTGAAAAATCAATGCTAATATTTAATAAAAGGGCCTCAAATCTCAAAATAGTAGTTTTGTCACTTTATTGGAAAAATTAAGAATCGATCAGACGTGTGTGTAGTGTGAAAGTCTTTTTTACGAGCAACGGTTCGTATTCTAAGAGTTTGGAATTTTGGAAGGAACACATTTTGTTTTCGAACAAAGTCCTTCGTGCATCTCGTTTCGTACAAAGTTCATTCGAACATAAGACATTGAACTGCACAGAATGTCTCGGGCCTCACTTGTATTTCTCCTGTAGTCTTGAACGAGTTTATATAGAGTGTGTGTGTGCCTGTGCGAGGGAGTATGTATGACTCTGGCTGTTGGGTGTGGGTTGACAGTGGGTGGTGTAATATGGAGTCTCATATCCTGCCATATGACTTGGCCTCGCTCCCCCCTTCCCTTGCCTTGGGTAGCATTTAGTATTTTATCATTGATTGCGGACGTGGAGGACGTAAGCCGGGAGAAGACTGCCGACTCCCTTCGGGACTTGAGGCCCAAGTGAAAGCGAAAACTAGACGAATCCAGCCGTTGTCTACTGAGCCGTATGGGTTCCCTGGAAGATTGGCATTGGCCTCCTGACTTGGTTCGCTCTCCTTCTTCCTCGTCCTCCTGTCTCCGTCCTGTTTCTCATGTAAGTAATGGAGGGAGAAAGTTTGAGTTGGGAAATGAGAAAGAAAAGCAGAGCTTAGCCTAATTCTGTTGGAGAAAGGAAATGAAAGGAAGTTAAGGAGAGGAAAAATGAAGAGTTCTTTTTCATACATTTGGTGATGGTGAGCTACCCACGCCAACGCCAACCACTCACCAACCCACACTATAGACACAGTCAGGAGAAAGTAGCATCATACCAAATCCCTTCCCCATCATCCCGTCTTTATTTAGAGCGTATTTCCAAACATTCCATTCACTTTATTTTTCTCATAACCTCATAATATAGTCGGATATTGCCGAGTGTATAGGAGACCCTATAGTCCCTATAACCCTATATAGTGAGCGCTCCTATTTCTGTTTACTCATGAACACGCTTTCACAGTCTGCGGCCCATTTCCTATCCTATACTTCTGACGAGGGGACTCAGCTGTGAGCATGTGAACCTCAGACCTCAATACACAGAAAATGCAAACACTTGTTTGAGAACAACTGGCCAAATAGAAAATAGAAGCTTGTCCGGCTCCGGCCTCAGTCCTGAGTTAGCAGAATGTTCCAAGTCAAAGGAGAAAAAAAGGGGCTCAGCGCTCCCCACACAAGAACGCTCCTTTCTCCGCGGAGAGAGCAAACAGAGCTGATAAGGACTGACTCTCAGGAGATGAGTACACACGAGAGGCGTACGGAGTGGAGATGATGGGGAAAGGAACCAGCTGACCAGCCCCAGCAACAGACCTCCGCTCAAACTTGACTACACTCAACTGTCACTTCTACTTTGTTTACTCCAACTGTGCTCCCCGATAAGGATACCATGAAAATATATTACGAGGAAAAGAAATTAATTTTCCAAAGGAAACTACCCGCGTATCTCTTCGTAGCCGGGAAACATAGAAAACTTGGAACATCCAAATGCATAGTTAACTTGTGTTCTTGTGGAAAAGTTGACCTCTAACTGTCACATTACTTTTTAAAACATTATCTGCCCCTCCTCAGAGTCAGCTCTCTACTCAAGATAAAAAGATAAAAACCCACTCTCCGGATCCGGAGAAAGTGGGACAGACAGTATGTAGAATGCAGAGTGGAGGTTGAGACTGAAATGTGTGCTTGTACACAATAAGGAGACGGAGACGCTGACCTTTCTCCTCCTCCTCCTCCTTATCCTCCGACAATGAATGGCTCCTACGTGGTCTTTCTAAAATACTCACAGATTTTAAAGAGTGAAAGTAGAGAAAGGAGAAAGAAAGCACTCTGAGTTGTGACTTTCTTTTTCTTTCTCTCTTCAAAGTCGAAACTTGAATTTGAAACCCAGGCCCAAAACCAAAACCTTCACCGAGGGGAAAGCCACCATTGTCATTGTTGGAGGAAGAGTTTTGCTCCGAAATGGAGGGCTGGAAAAGGACAGGAAGACGAATGTGCGTGTGAGTGTGTGGGAATGTGAGGAGAGAGTGCCAGGGAGCGATAATTTATTGGACCGATATACACAGAGTCTCACACATTGACAGAGTGGCTAAAAATCCGCAAGCCTTTTCTCTCTCTCTGGTTTTCCCTCGGCTACTGTTTTTGTTGGTTGTGCTTTTACTTTTTTTCCTCGTTCCCTTCCCTCGCACTCTGTCACTTGAAACTCTCCCGCATCTTCCTCCCTCTCTTTTTATCAGATCAGCACAAAGTAAAAGTACAGAGTAGAGAGAAAGAAAGAAAGAAAGTGTAACTCTAAATCCAAATCCAAATCCAACTCCAGCTCCAAATCCGACTCTCGGAGCCGCCTCGTCCCGACTCAGTCGCTGAGTAGTGAGTTACATGGGAAACTCAACTTGCACTTGTACTCAATTGAAATCCGATGAATCTGAGTGGGGAGCTGAACAATCCGCAAACTAATCTCACAATTTACAAGCAACTCTCTCTATTCTATCACTCGACCCCCAACGTAAGCATATTATATGCTCACAAGAGATGCCTCCATTTTATCTGATCCCGAGTCTGAAAATCCAGCTGAAAAGCGTCCCGAAGCTCCTTATTTTTCTTTCTCTCTCGTACGATAAGTCTCGGAGTCTGGATCAAATGTGAGTAGGTTATTGTAATGGAGTATCAGGAGTAGTGCTGTAGTGCGGATCCAATGATGGTAATCACATAGTAAGGCTCCAAGGGAAACAATCCAGCTGGAAATGGTACAAATACAGGAGGAAGCAGACGGAAATTAATGACTGAGGGAGAGAGCGGACCAATTCCCGGTACCGGTCCCAGTCCCGGTCCCGGTACCGGACCGAGTCTTCCATTTGTTACTCTGGCGGAGTTGTCGGACTCGGCAAGTTTTTTTTATTGAAAAAGAAACAAGGGAGAGACAGGCGGAGTGGGATGAGAGAGGGGGAGCAAATAGGAGTGTGGATCTGGAGGAAGATTGATTGATATTGAGGACCTGTAAGTTGCTAAGCTCTTGTAGTGAGTCGGACGAGAGTGGATTCGAATTGGCTGCGGACTCGGAAAGTCGGAAGTGGTCATAGTTTGTCTCTGTGCGTCTGTTGAAATTAGCTTGAGGAGTGGAACTGGGAAGATACACAACTAAAAGTGTAAGCTCAGCTGGGAGGCGGGCGAGAAGATAATAATATGCAACGCAAAAAAAAATAGGCAGCGGGATGAATGGGAAATATAAAACGGAAAACGAATGTGGGTAAGCGACTGTGAAACCTTGAGGTTGTAATCGTCCACACTTCATCATTCTTTCCACCCACTAAATCTCTGGGACTCGTTTTCCTTTTCGGCTTCGTTTCGTCGTGTTCATTCCCGTCCTCATCGTTTCCCTCTCCTCTCACTCCGATCCAGACTTTGTGCGTCTCAACATATGCACCAGTACCAGCCTCTGTCTCTCTCCCCTATTTATTTTTTCCTTCCCTCCACATCCACAATCCGGAATCCAGAGTCTCCGCGACCCGTCACAAATAAAACACATATGCTTTCTCCAGCTTTCTCCAGCACATACGTTAGGATTGGAAGGCTTCGTCGCCGCCAGGGCCGGATAATGTGGACAGCGCAGGCAGCCCCCGCTGCTTGAATTTTCAAAAAACGTGTAAATGGAAAATTTTGCAGTTTTCAAAAATATGTAAAAAGAAGATTTTGACTTTTTAAAAACATGGAAATAATTTTTTTTGTACATTTCAAAAACATGGAAATAAAACATTTTCCACTTTTCGCAAAACATGTAAACAGAACATTTTGCACTTTTCTGAATCAAGTAAAACGAACATTTTGCACTTTTCTGAAACATGGAAATACAAAATTTTGCTTTACCAAAGAAAACCATCAATAAAATCCGATCAAAATGGTGGTTTTTGTATGGATACAAATTGCTGCCTAAAATTAATTCCTTCGTCCGGCCCTGGTCGCCGCTCCACGCTCCTCGCTCCCCGTTCCTCAACGGTGAACTCATAAATTGAGTCTCCACATTACAAATGTGTGCTGGTTCAAATCTTGATTGGGACGACGTAGCTACTGAAACTGAACTACTGAGGATGGGAGCCCAGACACAACCACCCAGTTCACATGAGCATTCAAATTGAACTTCGGGACGGATGGAGAAATGAAAATTACGGCCCATCCACGAGAAGCGCTCTGCTCCCTCCATGACTCCTATAGCCTATGACTACTGATATATGAGCCCCACTACATGGGAGAGGATCATGAGGAAATAAATTGATGTGATTCGAATCTTGTGTGGAAATGTGTTACTACGTATTAATTTCCATTTGCACCCCAAAAACTCGGCTCTCCTGACCCACTTACTCCCTCTCCTCCTCCAACTACACGCCCCTCCCACTACTCATCATTACGGTTACGGTGGAAACAGCCTCTCCACACACGCTCCCGTCCTCCCCACCCCGTGTCAGTCATATTAGTAATGGTGAGTGAGTGAGATGAGTGAAACATGATTTTATTGGAATATAATTTAAATATTCCCCACGAAATTATGATAAACTCACAAACTCAAAAGTGGGGAAGGGAGACGACAGAGTGACTGTGGAGAGAAGATATACAGAATTTTTAAATTGTCTCCGTCCCCAGCATCTGCACCATTACCCTTCCCGTTCCCGTTCCAATTCCCATTCCCTTGAACTAAGGCCGGAAAATATGACATGGATATGGGAAATTGGAGCCAGAGCCACGGCCGCGCCAGCCCCAGACATTGTTATTATTAAAAGATATAAAAGGGTCGTTTGGAGAAATAATAAAGACTCCCATTCACTCTCACCCACACCAACACTAAACCGAAATGGAGATGGTGAAGTGAAGTTGGTTTTGATTTTAAAAATGTGTCGGCCCAGAAAAGGAAAAAAAATGAGAAAGATAAAGTAATGGGAACACAGTTATGTACTTGCGAGTTAAAAGTAGACGTCAAAGTCAGGCAGGCAGATCAAGTTGAGAGTCTGTAGAAGAAAAATCTTGTAAAGTTTGTAGTAGATTGTCCTTCTCCTTCCTCGTTCCTCACTCTCAGTCCGTACACATATCGTCTGTGAAGAACCAAAATGACCCATATCCAATTTAAACTAAAATCAAAATGAGCTATGTCATCAAAACAAAATGAGAAGCATGCGTAGAATTTTAATTAGGAGTTTTTGAAAAGTGTAATATGTTCTATTTACATGTTTTCGAAAAGTGTCAAATGTTTAATTTACATGTTTTTGAAAAGTGTCAAATTTTCTATTTACATGTTTTTTAAAAGTGTTTTCGAAAAGTGTAAAATGTTGTATTTATATATTTTTTGATAAGTGTAAAATTTTCTATTTACACGTTTTTAAAAAGTGTAAAATATTCTATTTAAATGCTTTCAAGACATGTTTCAACATTTTTGTAGATAGTGGATATTGTTTTTAGCTACAAATGGATATGGGTCATTTTGGTTCTTCACCGACGATATCACATTTCATAGGGCGCTCCTGCCCATTATGCGAGATGGAGATGTGCAGATACGGAGCGAGTGCGGGAGCCGCTCCCGCCACACATCACATCTCCTATAGGAGCCCCGCAATCTCACTTTCACTCCCTACCCTCGCCCCTGTGTCTACTGTCTATATCAAAATGAACGGAAAAAATTGGAGGAAGACATAGAGATTTGGAGGAGAGTGGAAGTGGGGATCTGGCCCTGGTGCTGGTGCGGGTCGGAGTGTGTGGAAAAGAAACAGAGACAGTCTACCCATATGCTATCCCCGACGTACTGGTAGAGAGAAAGGGAGGCGATGTATGATAGATAATCCAATATAGAATGGAGTCACGAAGTCAAGTCTGATTTAGTGAATAAAAAAACTGAGAGAGAGACGAAAGGGAAGCCGAAGGAGTAAAACCATCGTCGGCTACGGAATCGATATCCCTATAGCGACTTTGACTTCCACACACAGTCAGTCAGACTCTCAGAAGCTTCTCGTTAGTTCACTTGAGCTTTGATGTCAAAAAGACAGCTATGAGATTTCCTCTCCTTCCTCCAGCTTTTCTCTTCTTTTTTATGCATTTACATTTACCACCCCACACGTCCTCAACTCCTCAGTCTGAACAACTCAACATTCAACATTCAAACTGACTCTTCTCCTTTGTCTCTTATTACCAATCAATAGCCATCAATACATACTTTACCCAGACCCAGACCCCGCACCACATCGCGCACACTGTCAATACATATGGACAGCGTAAACCATCCAGCGTCTCCCCCCCCCCCATCTCCCCTCCCTCTATCCTCACTCTTTCCCCAGTAGCTCCCCAGTAGCAGACTTTGGTTTTGATTTTCATTTGATTTTGATAGACAGACCGCATTAGACAGACGACAGCTACAGGCACTTAGACTTAGAGACGGATGGATACATATCGTCTGTGAAGAACCAAAATGACCCATATCCATTTGTAGCTAAAACCAATACCCACTATCTACAAAAATATT
>JAQFZE010002511.1:0-14429 GCA_034695245.1 Dicyrtomina saundersi | reverse complement strand
GCGTCCTTGTCGTAACCACTCGTTCACCTGTTTTGCCTCCACCGACTATAAAATGCACAATCAAAAAAAGATAGTTATAGTTAATGAGAAATCATCATTACATCACATTAAGGTAAATTAAAAACGAAAGTCAATCATGTAATCTAGAATGAGCGAAAAAATGTACGTTTACGCTCTATTTCAATATTTAAGAATGCTGAATCTATACGCACAAAATACAGTAACAACTGTTTAAAACAATAAAAGATGTGCATTTAATTTCATCAAGAACTAATCAAAATACGTAATTTATAGCATATCTGAATTTTTAAGAGCGTGTAATCAGAGCAATTTAAAGAAAAACAAACATGTTATTCGGTACATTACTATTAATTCTTGTACTACTATCCCATAGCAGATACTACAAACAGTGGATTTATTCCGAAGACAGACAATACATAAAAAGCATAAAATTACATACCACCTCAATAATATTACAAGATAAGTGAAATAATTACCTGAGACTTTCTGACCCATGCTCATTCCACGATGTCTTGATCGGCTGCGCAGAAATTTATGGCCACCACGAGTATAGTATGGAAGAGAGGATCTGGAGGCGAAGAGGGGTGTAATGCCGATAGTGACGGGAGTTGAGGGTGCGGGTCCGGGTCCACCTCCAACAACAGACAGATTATGACGATCACACAAGCGGAGACCGGCGGCTGAGCTTGCCTCTGCTAAACTAGTGGGTCCTCCTGGACCGTTTGGGAGAAGTGGGGGTTGTTGTGCTTGAGCTTGTCCTGGCTGATTCCCTCCTAAACTCACTCCACCGTTCACGTTCAGATGATGGTAGGGATGCTGGGAGTGTGGTAGCTGATGCTGATGATGATGGGGCCCTCCTAGGCCTCGACTATTCAACTGTGAAAGTCCCGAAGGACACCCGGAATTCGTACAACTACGCGGTGAACTTCCTCCTAAAACCGCGCGACACTGGGACCTGTATTCAGAAAACAAATAAAATTTAATTACATTAATTGAAACAAATTCATTCCATTCCAAGCAGAAACAATGTCAAAAATATGACACCCTGAACAATGCACAGTATACATTCCGAATACCAAATACTCCTGGCCCTTACAACTAAAGCTACACTTCAAACTTGAATCAAAGTAATCCCAGAGATTTAGGTACACAAAAGGTACAATTATTACTACAAAAAAAGATATAATATTTCATTTCAAACCAAAACAATGAATATAAAAGTGTCAGCAACAAGCAATACGAACATGAACGTCATGTTTTCCCTGTGTAGTTACACTCTTTTTGTTTTAATATTATATCAACAGCCGCATATACACAAACCATCATAATTGCAAGGCTGACATTCATCATCAGACCCATTACCCATTGTATCACCTCTCATTTTTTAACAACGCCGACTGCGCAGAAACCATAAACCATAACGAGACTAATTATTCGATTCCTACTACCTACCTATGCCTATACTTAGATACACACGTTTTAATTTCAAATTTCGCCTTGTTGTTCATTTCATTTTATATGTCCCTTACGACGATGCACAGCAAAGTTTTATGATTCTATATATATATTACAAGTACAGGTGGACGGAGACATCGTCAGTCATTAGAAACCATACTAAATAATTTCCGATTCAAATTTTAGCGTTCGTTTAAAAATTTCTACAACAAACTCTTCGTGTTCCGCCGCCATGAGCTTGAAATTGAAACTGAGCATATAAAAGAATAAAATATATAATTCATGGTTTTTAGTCAATCCTTAGTTATTTTTATATTTACCCTTCCACAATCTCAAAGGAAATAACAGCATAAAACATACAATTAGCAAAAATATTCAAACTTGAAAAAACTTGTGTTTCTCTTAGTATGTATATTGCAGATATAATGAAAAAGAGACCTTCCTCAAGTCCTACACATCTAAGTAAAGGAAGTGTGAAACAAACAACAATACGACAATAATACATCGAACAATAAACAAATAATATCCAACGGAAAATATTTCATGGGGAATAAATTCAATACATTATAATTTCATTTCTAATTAAATCAAAAATCCTATTACGAGTATACGTACAACAGACTACTTAATTCACCAAAAAAAAATCTAAACTCGTCAAAGTCACATACCCCAAAATGCCAAGCCTATTCCTAGGTGAATAACGGAAGGAAACACAATGTAATTAATCGACAATATAAAATGTATAAAATACTCCCTACCGCTACCCTACCAAACTTATGCCGCAAATTTAAAATGCAACAATTATTTACAGCTTTATTATACCTCTAGTACACATAAATGCACTAATGCATAATATTAACAACACGTCAGATCATGAATATTCATTTTACCTATTAAACCCACACACCGAAACCTCTAAAAAAACTTCTAAATCATTCTTCCGTCCCACCGTCATAATCATCATAAAAAAAGGCGAGAGAGAGAGGAGAATAAACGATGATACTCCATTCACGTTCAATATGTTAAATCAACCTTTTTTAGTCATTAACCATAATTATTAGAGACAGACATTTCCGAGACAGGAAACCGCTGATCACTCATGATTAAAGATCAGACCCCGACGGAAAGCGAAACTCATTAGTCTTCAATTTAAAATAAAATTCAAAATTCAATATACACGAAGAAAAAAGAACCTTATTTCTTATGATTAATGATAGCCTGCGCCCGTGTTGATGTTAATATTGTTAAGGTTAGCACTATTTCTTCGGGGAGACTGCATCATTTATGATCCCATTTTAATCCAGCAAACATCAAATAATAATCTAATCAATCAAGCAGGGCATCATCACCTACTAACTACTACACACTGAAACGGCTGAGCTATTATTATCTGGTCGCGCTCAAAAAATAACTCATCATAGATCATAATGTAAAGTTGCCCAAACTACAATACAGTTATCAACAGCTCAAAAAGTTGCAAAAAAATTTATCTACAAAAATTTTCATGTTAGCTACTATAGCTTATATCTACATATGCACCTTATACTGGTATCATTTGCTAATTGCTGCTGACAAGCAATTGCCTATTAATTCTTTAAATACTGCTATATACTTTAAAGTCTTTAAATATAATTAATTATAACACAACATAATTTACCTTCCAGATATTAAGACATCACCAGAGCACGATACACAAGGCATTATTTTATATTAGCTGATGAAATTTGGTACAAAAAAACAACTGAGACTGAAATCCACTCGCACCACATAATACCATTACATAATATATCTTAGATATATCACACACCACAATTAATAACTCCAATCACAATGACAATCTAAATTGACAATTAAACTCTATATAGAAATAAAACAAGTTATTGTTACAGTTTTCAAACTTCCAAAGCTCAACTTCCCGACGACGAAGAAATATAAAAACACACACGAGCACTCGACTTGACTCTCTATATCTCTTGAACGAACAATAACGAGGAAAACAGTGGGGAGTATTTTTATTTTTATTATTGTATTTCCAATTCCAATTTAGTTCTTTTATGTTTTAGAGAATTGCAAAATCAAGGTTGAAAGCCAAGTCTCAAAACGATAATTATTATTAAAGCACAACAACAACTACATGGAGCATGTAGGTATGTAGGTGTAATTATATAACAATAACTCGAGTAGCTTGTAGAATTTAGTAATAATTCAATTTTAGTTTAACATCCAAGTTCACTCAACGAGTAACTATACAAGGTAACTATATCACACTTATTTGACAATATTTTAGGACCTAGCAGTAGCAGTCAACTAATTGCCTACTAAAAACTAAGTAGATAGGTAAAATTAAATACTGTAAGTACTATAGAAGGTGGGGAGGGTTTCTGCCGGTGGGTTCTTTCAACAAAAGCCGTAAGCTTTAATTATTAGCTTAATTTGGTGGAATTTTATGCTAGTCAAGAATATTTACGACTTTCAATCCTCTATATTGAGATCACAGTATTTTTGTTCAAACTGTTGCTCCTTATCATTCACATTTAAATTCACTATATTTATATATATTTAGCTATCCCTTTGTCTGTGACATGGACAGTTTTCCTTCAAATTTTTCCAAAATCCAAATGAGCAATAATACTGAGAGAGTATTATTAGCTGTAGTTAAAATGTTAGTCACGATAATATGTCCAATACAGCGTGGAAACACTATATACCAAAAGTAAAGAAGGACAGACCAACAGATGAAACAGTCAGTGAACACAAATCACTTTTTACAATATGCAAGACACACACACACACACACACACACACAAAGAACAGAACTAAAAGTTGACTATTTTTTATCAAATAATTTCCCTATTTTTCTGGACTTTACAACAATACTATACAACCCACACTAAAAAATTAGGTAAAATACAAATACGAACACGCTTCAAATTATGTCTATATGATCCTTCTTTCTTTCTTACATATTCCAACTTAGAATTTCCATTTAAATATTTTCAGAGTGTAGTTTATTAAGTACTGTAGTATAGGTATAGGGTCTATGTAATATTCTTTGAATACAAAGGACCGCGTGTCTACGCTATACGTCCAGTCCAGCAGCAGCACCAGCAGCAGAAGCAGACCACAGTATTATAATGCAGTAGTGTATCCAAATATCCAAATCTCCAAGTCCAAAAGCGTACACACACACAGAACAGACACAGACACACAGAGCAAGATTTAAAACTCAAAAAATTCCAACACAAACTCCTTACTACATATATATTATACAAATAATATATATTTTATAATACAGACGAGCCAGAAAGCAAGAACGAGACGACTCAGAGACCAACTCTTCTGACGAGTAGTGTGGAGAGAATGAATGATAGGTACTTCACATACAAAACTCACCTAAAACTTATGATGCAGTACAGAGATAGTACAGTGTGCCAGGAGTGCACACATAATAGTGCAGTCTCTGTGCTGTGCGTGTACCCCTCTCCCTCTCGAAATTCGAATAAAAACTCTCACACACACACACACAAAACCAAAAAAAAACTACATACATAGCAACTATTTCAATTTCAAGTACATATATACAGGGCCAAGGCCAAAGATCCAACAACCAAAACCATGAGTCCGTCCAACCTTACGATTTTAGTAGTTAGTAGTATGTAGTAGGTAGGTAGGTACCTACTACTACAAGAGACTGCACTGGCTACACACACAACTTTAACTATACATAGGATAAACTATAGGACAAGAATTTAGAATCAACTTCATTACAGAGAGAGAGAGACAGACAGGAGGACCATAGGACCAGAAACAAATTTTTTTTTAAATTGGTAGATACATACTATACTATTGTCTGCCTTTACCTTAGATGGTGCATTAATCCATGCGCTATGTACCTTAGTATTGAAGAATGGAAAGAAGCCATTCCTTATACAATTATTGAAATATAAAAAAAAAGCTTATCTAATAGGCAAAGTCAATTGTAAGTAGGAACGTTTCTAAAACTGTGTACCTACCTAGTTTCGATGATAAGTGTACTTTGAATGTTGGAGTTATACCACCGCACCGTCAAGTAAAATAGGTAAAAAGTGTATTTTTTCAACTTTTAAAAAGTTGCATATTTAGATTGTTTTGCACTTTCAAAAACAGAAAAATAAAAGATTATAAACGTTAAAAAAGAGCTAAATAGTGAATTTCATACTTGCAAAAAATGATATAAATATAGTTTTGTACTTTCAAAAAGAAAATAGAGTATGTGTAGCATTTTGCCCAGTCAAAAAGTCCTAATTTGTCTTTCTTACAGTATGAATCATGTTATAATTCCTTTTCCAGAACAAAAGAAAAAAGGTCCCAAAATTTTAAGAAGCGCCATTCCATCCAACTTCCAACTAGACCCATAGACATTGATAGTAAGTACTACTTTTAGTATAGACTTTGACTTGAGCCAAAAAATACGAATAAAGCATGGCTTGTTTTCACTTCACTTAACATAAGGTACCTACCTACCTACATATTCATTTCATTCGTTAGCCTTCATCGAAACCTTTACATTAACACATTATTCCACTCAATTATTCAACAACAATTACACTCAAAAAATTTATCTGAATTACACAATAAATCATACCATCCATCACCTCCAAGCAATAATATAAATTCAAAAAACAAACCACCTAACTACCTATACATACCTACTATATTGCCCATCCAAACCCCCCTCCTACCACACGGACATTACAACTATATAATAATTTTAGTCGTATCCATGTTCAATTGTAAATACGAAACAATGCAATGCATGCACACAGAAACATATTTTATTTCTCTCAAACTTACAAATAAAAACATCAATAACTCAACAATTTCTACTTACCAAAATTAACAAAAATAAAAACTCACTCTTTGTCACTAGTAAACTCTTTATAACAACCACCTTTTTTTCTGTGTCTTTAAAGCTCCAAAAAAAACTAGTACAGATTCCTTATTATTCGTCACTCTGAAGAATCCACAATAATTTAAAATAAAATTTCAGTCTTCAAGATTATTTAGTTACACTAGACTACACACAGTTTTTACTTGAGAGACCTCGTCAAAACTTGAAAAGTCTAAGAAACATTTCAAATGTGACAACTATAACCATAATAATATTATTATTGAATATAAACAAACTAGAACAGAACGAGCGGGGACGAGGATGACACCGACCACAACAATAAACCTTTGCTTTTGCCTTCTCCCAAAATTAAACCCAAGGCTCAATTCAAATTCTCAAATATTAGTTTGTAGGTAGTAGTAGTAGTAGTAGTGTAAGTGTATATAGTAAATGACGGGAATACAATATAACACAGACTGACTCTACGTATTTAAGTACAACAACTTTGAAGTGCTATTATAACGCTAGCTAAACGCATAAAGTCGATGAGAATTTGAAATGCAAATTAAACAGACGAAACTAAAACTAAAATGCCATCGATGGATGAATTATCATCATCATCATGGATAGTGCGATGAGAGGAAAAATTATTTACAATCAGCTATGTATAGCTAATAACTCAATGTAAGTTCGTCCTAAACAATCATCATAATATTAAATAACAAAACCCTGCATAATATATTGTATTTAAATATACATATAAATTATGCAAACATAATATCCGCAGCGTAGTGGTAAGTAACTGACACACGTTAGTTAGGTTAGAATACAAAGTCTATATGCGAGAGTCAATGGTTTGAATTTCAAGTGCGAAACAACTTCCGTATCCTATGCAGTTTCCATTCCATTATTCCATATAGCACACCACACAATCACACAACAGAGTTTACATTACATAACGTAACTACCTACCTACCTACCTCCCTATTCAACGCCTATAACATTTTTCAATGTTTGAACATTTTTTAATCGTTATCTTTAATTTCGCATAATATATGTACCTACTACGTAATTAATTAAATTTATTTTATTTTCATTAATTATACAACATCATAAATCACAAGTAGTGGCAGCATTGCATACAGTCTAACTCTAATATCTACCATAAGGATGACGATGACACTGACCATGTTTAGTCTACAAAGTAACTATATGACTATACCTACCTACATATCGGCCTTATCGTTATCAACGTCACAGTTCACACTGTACACTTTGCAAAAAAAAATACGTGTCATTTTATTTTACACATTTTCTACTTATCTCCAATGTCAATTTATCAGTATTTTTTATCTCGCAAAATAAAACCATTGTTACAGTCAGTCTATCATAGAAAATTTTGCTTCCGTCAATAAAGAAAACCTTTCCGCTATACTATATATTTGATTTCCCCTATATGTCACATAGTAGGTACAACATAATTAATTGCATATGCAAAACTACAATATATAGGAAAATATACACAATTTCCGGAAAATTTACAGACGACAGACAGTCTAATCAGCAGGAGGAAAAGATATGACCAGGATCAGTTCCATTGTTTTCTGCGTAAAACCACACTTTTAAACACAGTCTTTATCTATATTTATATAATGTCAAGTTAATAAAATATTATTAATAGCGTGCAGGGATAATATTTTTATTATCTCTACATATAGCTTATTATGTATTTTTGCTCTTGATTTTGATTTTTTTTCCCCACACATCCCACAACAGAAACAGACATCCCAGCCAGAGTTGTCGTCGCAGTGACTCGAGAACAATGCACGTTACTTACAAAGTCAACACAAAATAAAATGGAAAGGGTTCGATGACATTATAAATGTCTCTACTATTCCTACTTACGTACTCTGATGATGATGCTGAGCTTTATAAATAATATATTACGTAAGTGTATATAATAAAATCAATAAAATTGCAAAATCATCCAAATTAAGTATTATAACATAATGTGTATAGATACTTATATACTTTCTGCTGACCGATAGTCTCGCTACTAAAAGTCAAGTGTAAAAGTGTCTATTAGTATAAACGTTTTTAAATACAATGCAATTTTACCTATTTAGCAAATTACATATAAATCTAATCTGCAGCACATCCCATTAATAATTACAATACTTCCGCCTCTGTCAGCCCGACCTGATGCAACCTGACACAACTATATAGCTACAGAATAAACTTGCATATACATAATATATTGCCTGGTAATTAATAAGAACGCAATAAACAGATAGGAGCGCGTGAAGAGTTTACACCGCAATTTGCTCATAACATATGGGATTTCAATCTCCTAAATAATGGAACTTTATTACGCCACTCGTGAACATGTTCAATGACTATATAGCAAACTAACTATAATAATAATAGTAATAGTCTGCAAAATCTGTAACGTAAATCCCAATCCTGAGTCACGCAGTAACTATCACGGATTTAGATTTAGAACCCCGTCGTTCAGTCAGACATTTTATCTCATCAAGTTTTCCTGTACAAAGTCGGCCCTACTACTCACATTATAAATGTAATAATTATAATATCGAGAAAACTAAAACGTAATTGTAAGTGCTAAATTGCAGGTTGTAAAAAGAACTTCAAATATCCTACAAATATAGGTAGGTACTAGGTAATTACTGCTGGCACATTGAAACCTACTGCCGACGACTAAATATTATATGAAAACTGTAAACGTCAGCAAGCATTACTGATATTATGACTGTCCTAAATTCCTAAATTATACAAAATTCTCTATATCACTGCGGCTTCTATGATAAATCTGCACAGTACATACAGTGTGAATATACATCCAACATGCAAATTTTTTTAGGTTCAATATAGGAACCTTTATGGAAAGGTAGGTAGGTAGGTACTTTACTTAATTATCTACCTATAGATACATTCATTTTCTCCCTATATCACACAAACCATAAGCCCCATTCAAATTCCACGTACATCATAATTATACACAGCTCATCATTCCAAATTCCAGTGCAGTTCTCCAGGTTCTCCTGCTACTACTCAGCCCTATTTGTAATATGCGCACAACCATCTCTAAATCAGTTTTATCTACACTCTCATCCGAACTGACACGGCGGATATACTACATACAACTATAGGAAACCCTACATAAATTACATGCTTTTGTTGAATTCAAATTTCCAAATCGAACACTTTAGACTCTAAATGTGGCCATTCCGCACACTTGTACTTTCACTCCATTCTATTTCTGCCATCCAACAAACTTTCTCAATAGCTTCCCTATCTCACTCGCCCTTCTCTCTCTCTCTCTCCTCTTTATCCCATAAAGTATGAAGAATCAATAGTCAAAGTCGTTCAGAGTCGAGTCTCAACTTGGAGAAAGAGAGTCAAAGAAAGAAGCCATTGAAAATACCGTGTAGATTGGAGATAGAACAGAACGCCATTTTCACGAGGAACCCATCCAAGAGAAACCCTTACATATATATTGTATATGGATCAAACGTATTGAACTGACTACAAATACAGGGAGGAAATAGAACCATTAAGTCACATACCTCACAGTACAGTCTCTCCACCTATAAAATATAAAACCTTATCGCACTTAACTCATTGTCACTACTGTTGTATAGCTGCTACTGCTTTATCGTAATAGTTAGAAATACACACCTAGACACCTACAGCTTAAAACACTAAAATTGAGTAGAATTCCACAATTCACACACATAATAATATAGCTAAATGTAAATACATAACTCCATCCATCCTTCCCACATACAAATGCACACACAATTCCTAGGAGAGCAGAAAACAGAAAAGCTTACATACAAATACATAATATAAAGAAGCACTTGACAAACTTGAATAAATATTATTTTATTCTGCTCTCTCCACATACTTTATTTACATCCCTTCTTTGTACACATATGAATGACGCGTTGAAAAATATGTGTACAAATATAGGACTACTATCAATATTCAAAACATCTCTCTACAGAGCAATTTACCTTGGATCTTTTTAACAGTCTACCTTTACTTTTAAGCTCTCAAGTCGAACCTTCATACTCCCGTCGTTTCCGTCTATATCCTACAATAAATTTACTCGTATTAGGTGTACTACTACCTATACTGATATCTACACGTAATTCCCACAACATCAACAGCACGTATCAATATCAATGTGTTCCCATGAATATGAGAACATAATACTGAGAAATAAAACCTCTCTCATATATAAGGAAACATGTGATATACCATAATATATAGTAGCTGCTGTTTAAAGACTCTCAATATTATCCCCATTTCGACATCCACTTCCTTCCTTCCTCTTCCTTTCTCCAGCCCTTGGCCCTATATGTAGTAACTTTGCTATGCAGGCAGGAAATACAATTTGCCTCAGGATTTCACTCGGAGCCCTATTCTTATTACAATCTACAGAGCCCCTCGTACCCTACCACTCCACCTGAATCTGAATCCGAATCCGACTAGTATAGTGTAGTGAATTGAATGTGCAATGTAATAACAAGAAGAGAACGAGTGAAAATCCAGAGGATGTTATTTGATGTGATGCAATAAGCCTATAGAGCTTACAAAAACATATAACAATACCTACCACCAATATCAGTATAGGCACACACGAAGGATGCCGTGTGGGAGCCATAATATCAGAGAGAGCGAGGGATGAGAGAGAAAACCAGAGAAATCTCGACATCGACAATCGACATCGACTTCCACTCAGAAAGAAGAAGACTCAGACACTATAATATATATATACATGGATACTTCCAAGCGTGTGTATAGAGGCCTATCCACATCATCAGTATCTCTATCACAATCCCATTATGTATTGTGTGTCCTCTCCATATAATTACACGGACTGGCGTGATTCCCTTTAGAACTATATTATCTATATGGTCCATGTATGCAGATAGATAGAGAGAAAGAGAAAGAGAGGAGGCATGTGAGAAAGCATGTGAGAATTTCCAATATGCGATAAACGTTTCACTCTTCAAGATCATGTTCACCACCACCACCACCCTTCCTCCAGGACCAGGACCACTCCAGCAGCACAAGAACTCCAGGATGCGATGCGATGGAAATGGAAAGAGAGAAAATTGTGGACGTATACATATGGATATATCTCTAGAAAACTCGATGAGGACTCGAGGAAAAGCCAACACTATCCTGTCGTCCCATCCCATCCCATCACCCAACTCATCCAGCAGCACAGATTTTAATGAGAACTCGTAGTACTCGTCCAGCCCCAGCCCATACACAGACAGCCAGACAAACACAGAGAGAGAGATAGAATGGTCTCGCATACAGATCAAGTTCATTTCGTTTCTCCCTGAAGAATATAAACTAGATATATTTTTATTATTATTTTTGTTAAAATTGAAATGAGCTGTTAAGAGAGCATCCAGTTAAAAAAAAACACAATAGAACTGTTGTGTTAGTAAACTATTTACGCTTCGTGTAAAGAACAGTGCTCAAAATTACTTATTTAAATGTGTAAAATTTACTTATTTATAAAGTTTATAAAATGTGTCCAATTTTACTATATAGGTATTTGCATTTTTTAAAAATTAAATTTCGAAATCCACAATTTTCATTCAATTTTTGAAATTTCGAAATCCGTTAGTTACAATTCTTTTTATAAATTTCGAAATCTACTATTTTTCCCCTCTTTTTGAAATTGCAAAATAAACTATTTGGACTCATCTCACTTGTATAAGCAAGTGTTTCTACTAGTAGTCTATTAAATCCAATGTTAATAATCCTAGAACCCGAATGGCTAGTTTCAATTCTTCAGTACCCTGGTTTCACTTCCACATCTCTCCCATTCCTAAATCAAAACTTCCAATGCACTCTCATCCCATATAGCCTCTTTCACAGAGAGACACAGACACACAAAGAGTGAAAGAAAGAAAGGAAGACAGGAGTAGTAGGAGGCACACACACAGTCAGAGTCTACAATTTTTCAGTCCCGGCATTAGGAGGAAAGCTCGTCTCAAAACTCAAGTACATGCATTGAAAACAAATCATAATCGTGACATTACGACAACGTATGTACAAACGAAAACGACTGCGAATACCATACCAGGCCAGGTACATATACATACAAAAGTCAGTTTCAAGTTTGAATACAACACTCTATTCCACAATATTATCAGAATTTAGAATGAGACCATTTCTCATAAAACTGAAAACTGAAACATAGCTATACACACTCGATCACTCTATCCTATCCTATCTAGCTAGACTATATTCTAAACATATACCTATCTATATGATGATGCAACGGTTTTACGGTTTACAAGGGTAACGGTTTGACATGCTGTGTGATGTGATGCGCATCCAAAACTAATGTCAAATCGATACTTTTTCTTTTACAGACTTTTGATGTTCCCTGCGTAATATACACACACACACGCAGTTTTTGCATATATCAGCAGTCTCCTCCATATATATCTTTCTATTACACTAAATCTATGCATTTATCACACGCGTCACCTCTCCCATATTAAACATCCTCTTTTTTCCCCCAAAGCAAAGCCCGAAGCTGGCTACTGGAGCTGGAGATGGAACTATAACTAAACTGGAACTGCGGAAAGTTGAACAGCTCCACATTTATTATACATATAATAAATTTCTTGGACAAATTTATATTACCTACTACACAGTATAATATACTGATGACTGATAGTATAGCCGCCTTTAGCCTCTACATGGCTACAATATTAGATAATAAATCCGTTTCCCTAAAGAAATGTATTTATGATGGCTCAAAATGGGATTTGACTATACGCATCTTATCTCTCTCTCTCACTCTCCAAGATCCATCAGACTCAAGAAACAGAATCACCTTTGAATCTCTCTAGATAGGTAGGTACTTCCACACTTTTTTTCGATCGTCAAAATTCGAGCTATTTCTTCCAAAAATCTTTTAATTATACAGAGTCAAGATAAAACATCAAAATTATTATTAAATTCAATCTGTCGTTTACAGCATTAATCATGGAACGACTCAGCTAATAATTATGGCTTCCTTCTCAGCTACTACTCCCAAAAAGGGCCAAAATTCTTCAAAGCAAAAATAAAAATCAAACATATGCGAAACTTTATCGTACAAAATGAATGATATATAGCTTTTTATAGAGAACAATGTAATATACTATATGTAGAAGATAGATGGCCCATTTTATAACCTTTACTACCACTACTAATCAAGCCCACGAACGAAAACGAGAACGACTCACTGCCTTATTACCTACCTATCTACCTACCTACTACATGTCAATGGATTATCATTATCATAACAACGACAAGAGGACGTCCCCACTTATATGTTACTTATGAATATGTCTCCTCCGTCCGTACATACAACATAAGACCTACATGTCCCATTGTTGTGTGTGTATTTTCCTCCCATATATATATATAAATATTTATACACTAAATTATAATGATTTTACTTTACCTTATTTGCCTCTTAGCCAAATAGCACATGAAATAAATTAGCACACTGTCAAGGTAGCATTAATGAACATCATCTAATACAAAAGTTTCAAGTCCAATACTAACATAGGTAAATAATCCAATATATAATGTGACAGTATATAGAATTCTCACAGAATATACCACTCAATATTCAATAATCTCTCACAACACATCCTTACATGTCTGTCAGTCTGTCTCCCTCACAAACAAAAATTGCCTAATTTTGAATGTTTACCCTTCCAACCATCCATCCCATCATGCAAAAAACATGCGAGAGAGAATTAAGACAAAACAGATTTCTTCTTCTCATATATAAAATAAAAAATAAAAATTATAACAAATCGACAGAAGAACATTCAACGCCGACTGGCTCCCTTTTCTATGAGTCATTCTATTCTATACTCTTCTTTTGCTTGTTCTGGCTATGCTATAATGCCATTGTGTTCGTGAAGCAAAGCGCAAGAAAAAGAATCATCAACAGCAACAGCCCACGACGAAAACCAAACCAAATCAAAGCCGCCACACAGTGCACAACACATAATAATAATATTGC
>JAQFZE010002510.1:0-14429 GCA_034695245.1 Dicyrtomina saundersi | reverse complement strand
CCGGTCCCGGTCCCGGTCCCGGTTCTCATTGACCTTTCCCCGGTTTTTGCTTCTTTTTCTCTTCCAAAAAAAATTCCATTCAACTCACGTGAGGGTTCAGTAATTGACGCGAGCTTCCACTGTATATTTCTAACTGACGATGAGTGACTGTGACTATGAGGTCTATATGGTTCGGTCTGCAGTTCAAAAGGTAGTGTTTACTATCGCTTCTTATCATTATTTAAACATAGTCCTTGACTACAAGGCGAAGGCGAAGGTACAAGACAGGCTTTTTTTTTTCTTTATAACTTAATTTATACAACTTTTGTTAACATAGGCCAAGGACTTTTACCAAAACTAAAATAGAAAAGTGTAATTTACAATGCGGGGTATGCTGAATATTATTAGAAATCACATATTCTAATCTGGATCTTGATTTTCTTCAAATGCGTAACAAAAAGAAAAGCTCTAAATTTATATAATTCTTAAAATAAAAGTCAAGTTTATCTTTTATCAAGTTTATTTTTAATGAATATGTGTATATTATTTTTTTTTATAGAATATTTTATATTTTTGTTTGGCTCAACAACATTACTTTGCTTTTTTGTTTTTTTTTCTTGGTGGCTTTTGACTTAAATATCGGGTTTTTTAATTTTTTTTTAAAACTCCTGAATAATATCTAGGATATTGCAATTATTGTGTAACACAGTGACTGAATAAAGTTTCTTTCTCTCTTTATCTTTGAATAATATTAACTATTAACTCCTAAAATGTTAATTTTTCCATGATTTATGATTTATTTTTAAACATCCTAATTATTAAAACTTATGAAAAACTTCTAAAATCTAATGTCTACTTCGTTACAACGTCATAGTCATATTTCTCGTTTTTACTCGCTCTATATTCTTTCGTTAATAGTAAATAGCTCTACCCTTCTTAATATTAGTAAGCCGTAATAAGTGGCACTTTTGGGAAATATGGATAAGAATTGTTTGCTGAAAATTATACAAATCGTACATTACTAAAAATCCTATATTAGACAACACAGTCAAAGGACCTACAAGCTTACTAATGTACCTAAATTAATAGCATATTGCATGGGAAGAAGAAAAATGGACCATTTTGAATTTATGCTAGAACCAAAATGTGCGATTTAAAAAAAACACTAAATGAGATTGAGGTATAGAATTTCAATTATGACTTTTTTAAAAGTGCAAAATATACTATTTACTTGTTTTTTGAAAGTGCAAAATATTCTATTTAATTGTTTTTGAAAAGTCCAAAATATTCAATTTACATACTTTTTAAAAGGTAGAAATATTCTATGCACTCGTTTTAGAAAAGTGTAAAATATTCTATTTACATGTTTTTGAAATATGCAAAATGTTCTATTTACACGATTTAAATTATTTTGTAAGTAGAAAGTGCATTTTACTTTTTGCTAAAAATGGATACAGGCCATATTGAGTCTTCACTCACAATATGCATTAATGACATCTGTACATACATACAGAGTCGGCTGTACAAAACACAAGTCCCTCATTTCATTTTTGTTTATACTACGTTTATTTATTCTCCTACTTTTACTTGTATAGGAATTGTAAACAATAATAATTTGGAATAAATTATACCACTTTCTCAAGGATATTTTATTTTTGTAGGAATTGGAAATTGGAGGGAGTGATTACTATACATACACTGTGCCCATACATATGTACGTAGCACAGTATAGCCCGTCAAGAGAAAACAAGTTAGCTGATTGGTCCTTCTACTCCTACTGCACTGCACTGGCCATATTTCTTTGCATTGTTCAGCTACTTTACGCCTTACATCGCTATAATACTTTCTCCACTGGCTCCTGGCTTATTACATGGTATGTAATCGTGAATCGTATAATCATCATCATCTGGCTTCTGGACTTGTGTGTGACGCTCTCTCCCTCTGTCCGTACGGCATGCTTTGAGACGCGAGCTTGAGATTACTGATTACGATTGCAATTACGATAACAGCTTAACTTTGTTAATGTCAACATTGTCAACGGAGCAGAAGTCAACGGGACAAGAAGGACTGTTAGAATTTACAGGAGTTTTGCTCATAAGGCTCAAGTAGTGTAAACTGTTTGCTAAACTTGTAGAGTTAAATTGGAATTGGATGATGGGGTCTGGTCCTGGTCCTATGGTCGCTCGTACAATTCTCTTCGGTGTACTTAGTACAAATGGCTACGTTTGTCTTTGTCTTTACACACCCGCACCCGCACCGGCACCGATGTACAGCACGACCACACGTTCGACGTCCCCGTCGCGATCCAATGGGTGGACGAACGAGGACGACTCACTCACTGACTCAATGACTGACTGAGCAGCGAATGAATTGGCTAAAAATGCTGGTGCCTTAGAATTGAGAGCTGTACAGCTGGAAATTAAGATGGAAAATGGCATAAAGGTA
Source organism: Dicyrtomina saundersi (assembly GCA_034695245.1). NCBI lineage: Eukaryota > Metazoa > Arthropoda > Collembola > Symphypleona > Dicyrtomidae > Dicyrtomina > Dicyrtomina saundersi. Next base: position 12,005 of record JAQFZE010002510.1, on the reverse strand, counting down.
AACGCTTTATGAAATGTAATTTAATATTCTACAAGCCCATTGGACTTGATTGGATTCGGTGAAATTCATTTAAGCTAAACTGGAAATTAATAGACAGCACACAATACTGTGTAGAAAGTACCGCCAACATGAACTTAAATGTACAGTATGTACACACAGCTTAAAAAGCGGAAAGTTTGCATTGTTCATTGTTTAAAGTTTACATGTACCCTCTACGACAATGACGAATAACACGAGAAGTTTGATAGTTGATTTAAAATGCATAAGAAACCTGGATGTTTTTGTTTTGAGAAATGTCAAAAAATATACCATTTAGCAGACACGTCATTGCTGCGTGTGTTGTAGTATAGGTTGAGTTCAGTGTATGAGTATGAGTATTCCTGATTTAAGTACAGAAAAGGAAGCGGGAAATATTCAATATATAATTGTAATAGTAATAATTGGCGGGATATGAATGTGGACTCTTTTGTAAAGTGCCTATACCAAAAAGTGAATGAATACAAATGGAGGGTGGAAACATATTGAGTAATTCGTAGTGGCTTTAAATCCAACTTTTCCCGGGGAGATTTCACATTAATCAAAGAGAATAATACAAAAAAAGAGGGATCCTTTTAACTTGGTTCCCAAATACATTATTCACATGTTTTTTCCATGTCGTTTCTAATAAAAATATGAATTTTTCCTTCTTCATTTATGCACGATGTACTACATATGCACATGTACCGAAATCCGAAATCCAACAACCGACCCTTACTAACAGTGTGCCTCCAAAGTACTCTAAAATGTATGTTGCCGTGGCCGTAACCGTTACCGTTACCGTTATACCATATGAACAACAAAGTATAGAAAGTACATTCCACACGGACAGGACAGTCAGTGAGAGTGAGAGTCACAGGCAGAATCCAAACACTGAGCGAAACTATATGTAAATACATGGATAGAAGACTATGTACTGTGTCCTGATGTAGTGCTTCTAAAAATTTGTCAAATAATATTTTTAGTCACTATAAGATTATATCACGTATGTCCTTCCAGCTGTACTTTCTCCCTTTATGAATGCATTAATGTGTTTGCTAGGTGAATTCCAAGTATCTTGTACCTAGTACAGTACCCGGGAGTGTTGGTGTGGCAATGGCAGCCGTAGCCGTGTGTGCTTTCAGTTTTCAGTTTATCCCTTTCGCCCACCTTTCCCCTCCATCTTTCCTATGGCGCTCTCACTCCTTTCTCTATTTTTTTTTCTTGTTCGTTTTCGTTTACTTGATAATATATTTTCGTTCATTTCTTCTGTCTCCCTCATCGTCTCGTCCGAGTTGGCGGAGTTGGTTCGAGTTCGTACAGCAAGTATCGTTCACATCGTTTTGAAAAGTTCAACTTGAAACCTCATGTTTCCCGTCATGCTTCATTTCGGTTTTATATGTCATGAATACTCATCATTTCCATGATAAACGCTCCCCATTATTCCCGTTCTTCACGCTCTGCTACTCTTTAGGATATTACGTATGTGCGATATATAGGAAACTATATGTTTTTGCACACTTTTATTTATAGAAGTACCATATCAATTTATCCATCTATATGGCTACCCACGCTCTACGAAGTACGAAGGAACTGACTGGTATGGTTGGTGCGTGTACGTCGTACGTCGCACTTACTTCTTCTCCTATCGTCATTTAAAAAAAACATTTCCTAGAATTTTTGTCTGCTATAGTATTACACGCTAAGCTAAATTCATAAGATGCGCTCCGTGAAATTGTTGGCTATAATTAATTTTTTTGAAGTTTTTACTTCGCCGCACAAGGCTTTTGTAATAGGCTTGTGGTATCGTTTACCACGATTTGGTTTTTATAATTAGGATAAATTCTATTAGATTAATCAATACAGAGAGGTGTGGGTTAGGAGGTTGGTAGCTCTCCACCTTTTTTTAAACCGCGCTTAAACCACGGAAAATATTTTTTTTGTCGGTTTCGTAGTACAAAACTGGAGACGTAATTTATGGACGATCCCTCTATTTTGTAAATGTCATGCATTATTTTTGGATGCACGCGGGCTAATAACTTTAAAAACAAAAGGGACCACCACATTCAAATAAATAGAATGCCAACAAAAGGATTTCATTATAATTATTACAAAGAATACCAAGAATATATTTTGAATTATATTTTCTTGGAAGGACATTTGTGGGAAGTTGGGAAGTCATTTTAAAGAAATTAGGGTATAGTAATTATTTTATTTGATAACTTTTGAAATTTAATACACCACTTGAAAACTTGAAAATTTTGAAAAACAAAGGACGAGTGGGTATAGTCTGTATGCCATTGCTTCATAGTCTCTCTAAGGTTTCATTAGAAAACGTAATTACAAATACGGGAATCTAATTTCCACCTGATTTACATGTGTATAGAAATTCACCGGAACTATGGAATGCAGTTCCACTGCCTTTGTACGTAGTACGTGGTACGTACGTGTGTGAGTATTAGTTATATTGCTAGCTGGAAGCTTGAGGTGGGGACTAATTACTCTGCTATAGCGTGTTTATAATTTCCACGAAATTCTAGAGTACAATTCCATTTTCTAGATCAAAACCCAGTGCCAGTACTGTACTGTATAGATTTCCTAATAATAATATACTTATTACGTATGTTTGGACCATTAAAAATCCCTAGCTCTTTATGCGGAATACCTATAAATATTTAAAATTTAATTCTAGCTGTATAATCACCTCCCTAAAATTCCACAGCATTCTACACAGTAGTCGTTAGAATTTTGCAAATGAAACGAAAACGAGGCTCTTGCACACAGTTTAAGTGTAGAATAGTTTTTCCCATGGGAGAGGCGGGATTTTAGTTTTTAGTGCAGTATTATACAAGTTTAGGTAAGTTCGCAGCTATGTACGTAGTTTTAGTTAGACTTCACCTTATATAAGTAGGTATGCCCACTTTATAGTGATGGGGAGATTTTGCAATTTGAATTAGTTACACAAAGTTGTCTAGATTTTGAAAGCGTATAGTCCTACTGAATACTGCTAATGATGGGGGATACAACTTCTAAAGTGGATAGTAATTAGCATTACGTGATTGTTATTTAATTTTGAAAGGTCTTTCTGTCTAACCTCGTGAACGCAACTGAAACTATAGAAAGTAGAAGTAAGTTGGGCACTGATTATGAGGTCATAATATTTCTATTTTGTTGATTTTCCTATTTGTTTTTGTATTTTCTTAGATACTGTATAATTACTATATGGAAATTTCAAATAATGCCAATGCCAATGCAATATGCTAATAATTATGATAGGACATTGGAATGGGAACTATATTTGCGGGAGAAAGCATTTCAAAACCTTATATCTCCAGTTGTGAAAGTAACACAGTCAAAATGAGAGTAGAGCGGGATTAATTTCAACATCAATATGTATCAATTTTCTTACAACAGAAACAGAATACTCTGCTTGGTTCAGTTTTGGTGGCGCATACAATGTAATATGTAATTACTATAGCTCTGATTATAATTTGTCTCTAATAAAGGTCGTCTACATAATTAGTGAATTGTGTAATTTACAGAAATTATTTGGGATTTTTGAATTGGGGTCGACTCGAGGGCCACAATATAACTAAGAACATTCGATTGCAAAGAAAGCATAGTGCGTACATGCTTTATTATGATTAATACTGGTACTGGTATATTATACCATGTATATTGCAGTTTATTTATCCATGAAATTATTTATGTAGATTATAAGCGGTTGTACGGGCTTGTAGGCCAATTTGAATCAATGAGCAAAATCAAATGTATTTGTCCCTATAACTGTACATTACAAAAATTATCTACAATAAAATTAGCTATAGATACTTGGGTACATTAAAAAATAGTTACTCACCAGTTTTGTGGATGAACAAGCAGAATTTGGCGGCGTAATTTGAGTCTCACTGTCCACCACGCTTATCGATAGAATTTAATTAAGAGTACTCGTATAATCGTAATATAGTAATTTCTCAATGGATTTTGAAATTAGAAAATAATGACACAAGGATACTGCGTATAGTTTATAGCAGTGGTAGTTTGTTGTGGAAAGTAAGCAATGTGGATTGTTTGAAATTGCAATTTAAATATTTGTGAATTTTAATTGTTTTTTAAATTTTGTGACTAGTTAATTCCCCTTGAATTTTCTCCTATGCGATCAAAGTATTGGTGTAATGTAGTTTTGAATGGATCGGAAGATCTTAATAGTTCTTGCAACACGAGGGTTATGGCAGTGTCAAGTTAAGTCCTCTGTTCTATGGCATGAGCCCTGGTCTCGGTCTCACTCCCTCTCACACAATTTCTTCTTTTATGTAGGATTTTCCTTTGGACTTTCGTCTTCTCCGATGTCGACTGTCGATGTGAACGTCGCTTCGGATTTGGATCTCGATCTCGATCGCCAACAACGTTATATGATGGTGTTGATGTTGATGTGGATCCTACTTGGGATTTTAGTTTGGGCTTTGACGGCTGCTGTAATGTGACTGTGTGTAGCGAGTTGAAGTTGAAGTTGAGTCGTGCAACAAGCAGCAGGGAGGGAGGGAGGGCAGGAGAAGTAGGAGACGTATGTAGGCTGTAGAATGGTTTTGTTGAATAATATAGGACAAGGAGTCGTGCTTATAACCTACATACAGACGGGGGAGGTATATTATGGAAGCTGTATATAGTGCGCTGGATTGAAAGGCTCAGAGCTGTGGCTGTCGAGAGCCGTCAAGTCGTCGTGGAGGTAGTGAAATAGTGTTCATCAAGGAGAAAGGAGAAAGCACGTTAGGGAGCTGGAGATTAAATGTAATCTTGTATTCTGCACTCTCTGTGTATATTGCATAGACTCTTGTCTGTAGTAGTATAGTCTCCTGTCCTCCTCACTAATTCTTGAGTCAATTCCAATTCAATTCCCTCAAAATTCCCCACAAAACTTTCTTGGCAAATATCCCGACTTCCCGACACGGCTCCGACTCCACATACAATAATGGAGTACGGAGCTAAATTAGAATTTATAATGTGCAAAATGTACAGAGGACAAGAGTGCTATTTATGCACGTTGACAGAAACTGTAGGCTCCTTCCCTTCTTTTGTTTGAGCTCTGCTCTTGGTAATGAACTGTCTCATTCACAGCTTCCGTCTATTTGGGAGGGCTCTGTTTTTTTCTATGTCTTCTTGTAGATTGTATGTTGTAGTGAAGTGGATTCTAGAACCATTTAGTATTTAACGGTTTTTTAAAAAATAATCAGTAGTTGGATAATTTAATTTTAGGAGGAGCAATTCAGTCTGTTATTATCCACACAACTCGGCAATGTGGAAAGGTTTGGTGAGAGAGAATAGAGGAAGATTGTCAGATAAGTAAAATGCGTTTTTTTTTGTTTAGTTTTTTCGCGTGAGTTTCACAGTTAATGCTGGTATTTGATGGTGGCTATATGAAGCTGCTATTGGAACTGGGTCTGTTTCTGATGGACGCCTTTGCTTGACTGTACTGTGCTTTGCGTTGCTGCGTTGCCTGTAGCGCTGACTAGATGCGAATGGGTTGAGAAGCAGGTAAGGACTGGAAGAAATTTTCTCGAGCAAAATGTTTCCTCCTCCTGCTTTCTCTTTGGAATTCTCGGTCGTTCTCGTTCTCGTTCTCGTCGTAGTCGTAGTCGTAGTCGTGTAGTCGAAGTCGAAATCGTGGCTGGTTTTCTATGCTCGTAGTCATCGTCGTCCTCTTTCCCCGTCTCACACAGCCTTGTCTTCCGACTCCTCTCCATGATGATGATGCACACGTTTTGTGTGTGAGGCAACAGTCCTTTTCATTTTAGTTTGCTTTCCCGTTCGTTCGTCTCTCCTTGGGCTTTCACTACTTGACAATATGGGGACTATATACGGACGCTGGATGAGCATACGCGTAGAAATACCCATCCACCTACGTACACGTACCTATCTGTCCTCGCCTCCTGCATGGCTTGCAAAATAAAACAACAATGCAATGGCTAGACCTACCTGCTCCCACATAATATGCTCCAGCCTCCACTCATCCATCCTCAGAAACTATACGGCGAAGATACTCAGCTCCCATTTTTCTACATATGGAACTTTACCTTGTGAAATGTATACTCTGCTGCTGCTCTGACTTTTGCATTTGGATTTGGATTTGGGATTGTGGCAAGACTAAGAGCTGGCTTTCTACTTTCTTCACCGTACCGTGTGAGAGTCCATGCAACTTGAATGGATTTGGTAATATAAGGTGAACGGGAAGAAATACAAGTGGACGACGAAGAAGAAGGAGAAGTGCAGGTACTGGTAATGATACTGGTGTGACTTTCTCTCTACAGAAAACTTGTCTTCCGCTTTCTCCCTATCTCCAGCACTGGTTGTTGTAGTTCGGAGTCTGGTCCTGGTCCTGGTCCCGGTCCCAGTATGTATAGTAGGTTTAAGGTTTCATATAGGTTCGATTGAAACTGGAACTGACTGTGAGAGAGTGAGCCTATGGACTTGGTGGAGGGGATAATGTGGATTGTGGATGGTGGATGTGGACGCTCAAGTCGCTTCTCCTATTCCCAACTAGATTCCCAGCGTCCTATACTCCCTCAATGTAGGGGCTCCATCGCATTCCTGGTCCTGGATTTGGTTTAGTTTCCGCCTCGGTATTTGGTTATATAGGAAGGATGGAAAATTTAGGAAAATGGGAAGCTTCACGGAATGTATTGGATTCAGGGATGGAATAGAATTTGAAATATCACTACTTTTCTAGTATTGCAATTACTACAGAATGGGGCGAGCACTACAGATAGAATACACAGAGTATATGGTACGTGTGTAGTGTGCCTCTATACTCATAACATGTAATATCAACATTCAGTTGGTTTGCTACGTAGACACAAGAGTCTTGTATACAAAAAGTGAAAGTCTGCTTTCTCCTAAATACGGATATGGATAGAGAATTTGGAGAAAGGGAGAGACAGCTATGGAGATGATGGGCGACAGAGGAAAGCTGTAGACTGTAGGGATACATAGCTTATAGCAGACATGCACATAGACTACTCGTTTTTTTTGGGAGGGGGGATTCTTTAGCTTTGCATTTGGATTTGGATTAGGCGTGTGTGTATTTGCTATATTATGTTGTGTGCGTCTACTACTGGGCATCCCAAATCCACACGTGGATATATTATTTTGGATATATGATATACTTGTAGAGCCGAGGAGAGCGAAGAACGGGAGCAAGAGCGAGAAAGAGCGTTGCACTTGGAGTTCACATGGAGCTGTCTCTCTCAGTCCCAGTTCCAGTCCCAGTCCCAGTCCCAGTCTCAGTCCCTGCTAGAAGGCAAAAACGAGGGCTATAGGGATATAGATGGAGATATAACATATAGGTGTGTAGGTATATTTGCTATATAGTCTAACCTGGCTTGCACTGTTGCTTTCCACTCACTTTCTCCTACACTCTTCCTCACTCACTCCTCCCGCCTGCCTCCCTGCCTTTTAGCTCTTCATAGCTCGGATGGTGATGGTATATTATGGAGAACGAGAGCGAGTCAGTCAGCCAGCCAGTGTCTGTCTCATGCAGAAACTCCCAATCACTAAAGCTACAAAGAAATCCATCTCATTCCCATTCATGGCATATATCGACATATATACTACGTAGTGTAGTATAGCATACTTAATATAACTGTATAGATAGACTAGGCTCCTAGGTGAACCCCACGAAACGTGTAATTCATTTCGGTACATATTTCTATTATAATACAGTGTGTGTGTGTGTTCCACTACTACTACTGATAATATACTAAATATACCAAACGGAACGAACGAATGCCAGGAAGCAAACCATGAAATCCCCAGCCTTGCCAATGCACATTGCACTATTACATCACATCACCGACACCGACTGCGGGTCCTACCTACGTGGATATCAGTAGCAAGTACACATACAGCAGGAACATGCACACACTTTTACTTTTATCACTATATGTTCTCCAGGTAAACAGGATGCAGTGCATGCATATTATAATGGGAAAGCATATGTATTTCTGTATTCTTTTTCTGTACGTCAACTTTCCTTCTGATTTCCCACAATGAAGTATGGATTCTTCCCCTACTGCACTGCAATGACATTGGCTCAAAGGTGTGCTCTATTTGAGCCTATATAGGTATGAATTCTGATTAATTACTTGTAAGCCTATGGAGGTATATGTAGTAGACGGAGATTAGTGGTAGATAGGCCCCTTTCATAAATTCCTTTCAATGTTTTCTCTGTCCTATCTGTAATCGTAATCCAAATCGTTGTACAGTGCACAGGAACATGTTATGTATATTGCACATTACTTCACAGGGAATGTAAGTGTATAAGATAGCATTATTTAGGGACATTTTGGGGTAATTGTGGCCGGGTTTCTAAAACCTGAACTTAAAATATTTCGTAACTTTTGAATTAAAGGACAGGGATGAAAGCACTTTATTTAAGTAAATTTTGAGCGCCTTGTTTGTATCTTAATAAGTATAAGAATATTCCGGACTGTGTAAATTACTGGAATACGCGGGGTACACATATAAAAGTATTCATAAAGTCCTGGATTTAAAAAAAAAATTTCCTGGACACAATTAGTGAAATTTGATGAAATCTGAATGATTTCTTTTCCAAATTCTGTCGCCATTAGTGCACGGTCACTATTGCCCACTCTCACCCTACGTATTTTTTAATTTTTTATTTAAGCTTAAATCATATGCTTATTTATATCTACACAGTTCTATTTTTGAAGTTTCACTTATCGGCTTAATTTACAATTGTGAAATTTACATTTTCCAAGTGAAACAGCGAGATATTTCTATAGCGATAAATCGTATATCTTTGCATTTATCGCTAATTTTTTTATCCTTGAGAATTGAAGCCCAAAGTGTATAATATGCCTCCCGCACAAGCGGTCCAGTTATGGCGGTCGCAATTGGTTGTCACCTTAAAAGATTCCTTTTCAATTTGAAGCCTAGGTAAGTGACAAAATACATATTATAAATTTGTTACATACAGAAAAAGCTTTGTTGATGGTCGGTTTTAAAGACTGATTTTCAGCACCAAAATAAAATTTGAAAAGAAATAATGCCAAACTATATAGTGAATTGTTTGCATTTAACATTTTCAGCATTTTTAATTTTTATAGCATCCAACATCACAGAGGTTTCTATTTGTTTCTGACTTATATGACAAGGATACGATAGCAAAGATAATGCTAAACAGTGGAGAGTATTAAGAAAGGAAGGAAAACTCGACCAAGGATAATATGTGTATTGGGCTGAGAGACTGGAACTGGAACTGGAACTGGGACTGAGGGCAAAAAGGATGAGGATTTCATCTGATTGGATGAAGTAGAAAGGGATTAAAAGTTAAAGGATCCCACAAGCCAAAAGGATTTATTTGAATTCTTCTACGTGTTTGTTTATCACACGGGGCAAGGCGCAATGCTCCTATCAGTAAAACTCCTATGCTCGCTTAACAACCGTGTGCACTTTGTGTCATTGAGGTTATATTCTATTCTGTCCAGTACTCGTTTTACTTTACTCGTTTTAATACTGGACGAGATGGAACTTTTAAAATCACATTCTAAATTCTCAAAGCTTCTATCTACATTTTTGATGGGTTCGATTTCAATTTAATTATATATACCATGTCCACCATTAGAAATCGAGAGGAGAAAGAAGCTTGCGTTGTTGCTTTTAAAAAAACATGAAATGTCTTAATTCTCGCAACTTCAAAATAATATCGTTGCATTAACACTGTTTTAAAAATTGAGGGAAATTTGAAATTCGCTGATTTAAAAAAAAGACAAAATAGGCTGATTGCATGAAAAATAGAAGAAGATTATGTCATTAAAAAAATGTCCGGAGTTAATATGTTTTTGTTTTTGCAGGATCAGGAAAAAATGTATTGCTTTTAAAAATATGCCATACGTAGTATATCTGGTGTATATAGCAGTATAGCTGCCCAATAAATTACCTCTTTAATCCTTTAAAGCGTCTAGTCGCTTGCTATGGCATTAGTAAGTCTCATTGTGGATTTTAATTTTGAGCTTGTTGGACGATTTTACATCTTCAATAACGGTTCTATACTACATGCTACTGTTTAGGGCGTAGTACATATACATGGATAATACATTGAGAACAGATCGTTTTATAGGTGGGCTTGTATGGTGGATCTAAGGGAGTTTAAAGGCAAAGGACGGTTTAAGCCAAAGTCATGACTCTATACTAGTTTCTTTGAAATTTATTCCTTGTGTCTACATGTCCAGTCCCTTGGCTCCGGCTGCTCCGCCGGTTTGAGTTGGAATTGGAAGCTGGAACTGGAACTGAAACTGGAACTGGAGTCTAAGAAAAAGAAGAAGAAGAAAAGTCAGCTTTCAACTCTTCCGCCTCCATAGCTTCACTTTCCACTTTCCTCTGTCTTTCCCTCCAAATTCGAGTCAGGAGTCAGGATGAGTTTTCTTGTATTTTTTTTTTATTTCTCTCGTCTCTCCTCCTTCTGTAAAAATTTCAAACGAAAAATCCAAGTGAAAACTTGTCATTTCAATTTTATTGCCTTCCTTCCATGACACTCTTTTTAAAGTTCTTGGTATTTTTTTTTCTTTTTGAATTTTATACCCTCTCACTCTCTGTGCTGTTTGCTGTTGCGTCCCTTTAAAAATTTGTGGAATCACATGCGGAAATACGAGTACGAGGACGGCGACGGCAACGGTTAGTTTGTTTCAGTTTGGAAATAAAATAATAATATTTTCTCTTAATCCTACATTCTCCATTTCACTTACATATTTCCAGTTCCAGCTTGGGATCCGGCATCCGTCCACTCCCCCCGGTTTGTCGTTTTTTCTTCTTCTTTCTGTGGGACCGTGTGAGACACATTTGGAATTTCATTATTCAGCTATATTCAAGTTGTAGAAATTGTACGTATAATATTATGTAAGCAGCTGTGTGAGTGTAAGAAGACATGTGTACGCTATAATTATTTATTATACGGCTCTTTTATTTATTATGCATGAACACTTTTTTTTATAAAATAGTTCCAGCTTTTTTTATGCCTTTTTGAACGTGCTCTGAAAATGTATCCGTATTATGTAGAATTAGTGTGTTATGAATAGTGGCTAAAAATTCTTGAGTTTCTTGTAAATCTGCAGGGCGTTGGATTTGTTCAACTTGGAGGAATTCTAGAATGTAAATTGTAAATCCAAAGTGCTGTGGTTTAATAGTTATATGTAGATTACTAAAGCAATAAAAGTAATTTTATTGTAATTTTGTACTGAAAAATATGCAGCCTGATCAAATTATATGGGAAGTATAATGCAATGAATAATCATTTTATTATATCAATTTCTCCATTGAATTATGTTGTGGTTGTGTGTGATGCAAAAAGTCACAAGTTAATCTGCTGTTTCCAAGTTTCCATCATGGCCATGGCAAGTAAAATATACACCGAAAACGAAAAACAAATTTGTAGAAATTAAAAAGATGTGTAGGTGTGAGTTATTATAAGTGAGATGAGTATGGAAAAATAAAAAGGTTCTCGTTTTAATTCTGTCACATGAAAATATTTCATCCGTCTCATAAAATTGTAAAAATGTTGATGATTACAACGGAAAGGGATAAAAATGGATCAAAATTATAATACAACGGAAGAAACTCTCCCCGCCTTCCATATTATGAAATTTTTGTCTCCGTAATAATAATAATCTTACGCTGAATCGAGTTGCAACGTGCAAATAGAGGCAGGGCCGGATGAAGGAATTGCTTGTAGGCAGCAATTTGTTTCCATACAAAAACCACCGTTTTGATTTTAGTGACGGTTTTATTTGGTAAAGCAAAATTTTGTATTTACATGTTTTAGAAAAGTTTATAATTTTCTTGTTACTTGATTCAGAAAGTTGCAAAATGTTCTATTTACATGTTTTGAGAAAAGTGTTAAATATTTAATTTCCATGTTTTTGAAACGTCAAAATATTCTTTTTACATATTTTTGAAAACTGCAAAACGTTCCATTTACA
>JAQFZE010002509.1:0-14429 GCA_034695245.1 Dicyrtomina saundersi | reverse complement strand
TCCCTTAAATAGTAAATTTTGTATGACGTTATTTATGGACAATACCTGCATTTTTACTAGTAAAATCCCATGTTTAGAATATATGTCAACTTAATTTCTGAACTTATGGCAGTAAAGATCCCTAAATTAGTAAATTTTGTATGACGTCATTTATTTACGATCTGTGCATTCATACTGGTAAAATCCTATGTTAAGGATATATGTCAATCTAATTTGTAAACTAATGGCTGTGGAGATCTCTAAAAAAGCAAATTTTGTATGACGTCATTTATGGACGATTCTTGCGTTCATACTGGAAAAATCCTATGTTAGGATATATGTCAATCTTAATTCTTAACTAATGGCAGTGAAGATCCCTATAATAGTAAATTTTGTATGACGTCATTTATGGACGATAACTGCAATAATACTAGTAAAATCCTATGTAAGGGATATATTTCAACCTAATTTCTGAACTTATGGCAGTCCGGATCCCTAAAATAGTAAATTTTGTATGACTTCATTTAAGGACGATAGTGCATTCATACTTGTAAAATCCTATGTAAAGAATATATGTCAACCTTATTTCTAAATTTATGGCAGTGGATATCCTAAAAACAGTAGATTTTGTATGACGTCATTTATGGACAATCTCTGCATTCATACTAGTAAAATCCTATGTTGAAGATATATTTCAATCTAATTTATGAACTAAAAGCAGTGGGGATCCCTTAAATAGCAAATTTTGTATGACGTCATTTATGGACGATCCCTGCATTTATACTAGTAAAATCCTATGTAAAAGATATACGTTAACCTAATTTCTAAACTAATTGCAGTAGAGATCCCTAAAATAGTAAATTTTGTATGACGTCATTTATGGACAATTTTTACTAGTAAAATCCCATGTTCAGAATATATGTCAACCTAATTTCTGAACTAATGGCAGTAGGGATCCCTAAAATAGTAAATTTTGTATGACGTCATTTATGGACGATTCCTGCAATAATACTAGTAAAATCCTATGTTAAGGATATATGTCATTCTAATTTCTAAACTAATGGCAGTCGTAATACCTAAAATAGTAATTTTTGTATGACGTCATTTATAGACGATCTCTGCATTTATACTAGAAAAATCCTATGTTCAAGATATATGTCAACCTCATTTCTAAACAAATGACAGCGGGGATCCCAAAAATAGTAAATTTTGTATGTTGTCATATATGGACGATCACTGCAATTATACAAGTAAAATTTTATGCTGAGGAAATATTTCAACCTAATTTCTGATCTTATTGCAGTGGGGATCCCTAAAATAGTAAATTTTGTATGACGTCATTTATGGACGATCCCTATATTCATAGTAGTGAAATCCTATGTTAAGGATATATGTCAATCTAATTTCTAAACTAATGGCAGTGGGGATCTCTTAAATAGTTAATTTTGTATGACGTCATTTATGGACAATTCCTGCATTTACAATAGTAAAATCCTATGTTAAGCATATAAGTCAAGCTAATTTCTGAACAAATGACAGTGGGGATTCCAAAAATAGTAAATTTTGTATGACACCATTTATTGACGATCCCTGCATGAATACTAGTCAAATCCTATGTTAAGTATAGATTTCATCCTAATTTTTGAACTAATGACAGTGGGGATTCCTAGAATGGTAGATTATGTACGACGTAATTTGTAGACGACTCTGAATGTATACTAGTAAAATCTTGTTTGTTAAGGATATGTGTCAAAGTATGACATCGTCAGTATATGTTGTCATAAGTAGTGGTAGTGAGTGTAGGTAGGTATTGATGACACTTTACAGCAATATAAAAAGGTAAATATTTATTTACAGGACATCATTTGTGCGTAACCCGTCAGCCCCCAGAACGACAATCTTTGCGTGTCTGAAGTGATTGACCAATTGACTACTGCCTCCACTGCACTGTAACATAGATTAGAATACTTGTGTTTGCCCGGCAGAGTTTAAACACGATGGTATGTATCTTGTTTTCTGCATTTGTTTTGAATGCGTTTACACACATTTCAGTCGTTTTTAGAAGCTCACTTTCCTGATTTTTGACATGGGTCCCCGCAACTGGTAATTGTGGATTAGTGGTTGGTTTGATCATCCTTGAAAACAATAGGGTACCTCGTACTCGCATTTGTGAGAATTTAAGAGTAGTTTGGAAGTGATCATGTAAGAACTTTGACCTGTAGAGCACGACCAACAGACAGACGGACGGACAGACAGACGGACAAAACCATGTCTATAGATGCTCAGCATCTAAAAACAGTGTTTATAGTAAAGGATTGTCCATAAATGATGTCACCTTAATCATAAATTTTTCAGGACAGCCCCGCTCCTATGTCATCACTTTAACATTAAGTAGATGGCTGTCTTGAACATGCAATGCCATTACTATCAATGCTTAACTAGACACACTTGCTCTACAGATGACATCATTTACGGACGATCCCTAAGGTTATCAACCCGTGTAGATGGAGTGAAGGAGGCTACAACAAAGTTAAGTCAGTAGTAAAGCTAAAAATATTTACATTTTGCACATAAGGTGCATATCGAGTATGCGAAAACTTGTTTTAAGCTGAAAATGGACGTAGGTGGTTTTGATTCTTCACAGACGACACAATCTCTATAAAATTGCGTAATGTTTACCACAAAAAAAAATATTGTCAAATATTACGATAGGTCAGAGGTCAAAATAAATCCACACGTGATAACATCTAACAGGACAAACATGTACAGTGTCCCTTCTTTACTTCCAGGTAAAACCAAAGGTACTAACTACACAAATCCCAAAATTACTTGATGCTCAAAGCATTTCAATAAAGAGCTTTTTACAATTCCAAAGCGTGTAAATAGAACATTTTAGAATTTAACAAAACAATGCAGATAAGGTATATATATTATATATATGTACATATATATGTACATATGTACTATTAGGCTATGTAGATGTTCGCAATATCACAAATCCTCGTCAATGTAATAGTAACTAGGTCTCTTTTTCACTGAATTTAGTGTCTGGAACTGCTTGTAGTAGTCGAACTCAAAAATGTTGTTTAGGTCATTGCCATGGTGCCTTTTTTTTCATGACTGGCACATGTAGGGTAAGTTTAAAATGATTCAAATTAGATTATAATTTTAGACGAAGGTGCAATGCTATTTCTTTGTGGTACAATGCAACCCTCTCAATTCCGTCTTTAGCCTTGTTTTTAATGTATTTATATACAATTATTATTTTATTGCAGATTTCTAATACAACACCTGAATAGTCACCATGCAATTCTCGGATGTGAGACGATCAGCTACACTTTGTAACCGTCAGGAAATGGTGACGGAGCAGCTTACTAATAATGTGTCCATGTGTGTGTCCTAATTGTTCAGTTTATTTTATATTATTTGCTAAACAGCAGTCGTTGTCCACGGAGGGAAAAACATGCAATTTCTATTATTGTTTGCACATTTACATTCTAAAATAAAATTAACATGTCATTAATAATTAAACATCAAAAACTAAAATTGACATCTGCACAGTATTTCTCATGAATTGTAATCCATGCTTTTAGCTTTTTTTTCGTGAGTCAAGTGTCAAAACACCTCTCCTTTAGTTGCCTAACAAATAATTTTTAAATAAAACATTTGTTTATACACGTGTAAATAGCCCAGCTTACATTTTTTGAATACATGTACATTTGAAATTTTTTAATAAATTTAAAAAAAGAAAAGTTTTTTATTTTTTAAAGTCTGGTTACAAAGAAATTTGAGCACTTTTCAAAAAATTGTAACTAAAATGTTGCGTATCTACCTAATTTTGTATTTTTATTCATAAAGCTTATTTTTTTTGAATGACAATGGAAGTGGCTCATTTTGATTCTTCACTCGCGACATTATTTTGCCCTCCATTGTTTTTTTATTTAAGTCTCCTCCCTCCTCATCCTCATCTTCATCTTTGGTCATCCACATCTGCTGTCAAAAATTGGAGAATAGGAAAAGCGTCAATGCATTATTATCCCAAAAAAAATAAGTTATTCGTCAGTGAATTAACCAAATGATCCATTTTGAATTTAAGCGAGAAAGCAAATAGGTTGTGTGTCATAATAACACTGAATGAAAAGATGCGTATATTGATAATAAAGAGTTGTTTGGAAGGTACAAAATGTTTTATATACTTGCTTTTCAGATGCTGAGCATCTATTGAAATGGTTTTGTCTGTCCGTCTGTCTGTCCGTCCGTCTGTTAGGGTTGCTCTACAGGTCACATTTTTTACATGATTTCTGTCAAACTACTCTTAAATTTTCACAAATGCGACTACGAGGTGCCCTATTGTTTTTGAGAGTGATCGGACCAACCAGTAATTCACAATTAACGGTTAAATGGACCCTTGGGGTAGTATACCTGGTAAAAACGCCTGAAATGCGTGTAAACACATACAAAACAAATGCAAAAAACAAAATGCATACCATTGTGTTTAAATTCTACCGGGCAAACAGAAGTATTCAAATCTATGCTACAGTGCAGTGCAGGCAGTGGTCATTTGGTCTGGCACTTCAGACAGGTAAGAAATGTCGTTCTAGGGCTTAGGGGTTACGCACCAGTGATGTCCCGTAAATAATAATTTACGTCTATAAAAGGATTTAGCGTGTCATCAATACCCGCCTACATTCACTTGCACTTCTTATGACAACATTTACTGACGATGCCAGACAAGCTCGACATATATCCTTAACAAACATAATATTTTACTAGTATGCATGTAGGGATCGTCCATAAATGCCGTTATACAAATTTTACCATTTTGGGGATCCCCACTGTCATTAAATTAGAAATTAGGCTGACTTATATTCTTAACATAGAATTTTGCTAGTATGCATGCAGGGATAGTCCATAAATGACGTCATACAAATTTTATCGTGTCATCAATACCTGAACACACTCACTTGCACTACTTATCAACATTTACTGACGATTCCATACAAGTTCGACACGTATCCTTATCAAACATAGGATTTTACGAGTATGCAATTAGGGATCGTCCAAAATAGGCGTCATGCAAATTTTACTATTTTAGGGATCCCCACTGTCATTAGTTTAGAAATTCGGCTGACTTATATCCTCAACATAGGGTTTTACTAGTATGCATGCAGGGATCGACCATAAATGACTTCATACAAATTTTACCATTTTAAGGATCTCCACTGTCATTAGTTCAGAAATTAGGCTGACTTATATCCTTTACATAGAATTTTTACTGTTTGAAGTACCCCCATGTCCAACTTTAATTTTTTTTCCAACCTATTTTAACTTCATGTCATACAGATACCCATATAGCACATATATTTTCAGGGATCGTCCATGATGACCAGGGATGGTAAGCTTAAGCCTAATCCGAATCTGAAAGCTGAATTAAGCTGAATTTGTTGGTAAGCTATATCTTAATCGGAATATAAAAAGCAAAAATTCAGTTAACCTAATCTAAATCCAAATCCTAATATTCACAAGAAGCAGAATCCTTAGGCTGTATTTTTATGGCTTTTAGATTCGGCTTTTTGAGGAACATTCAATTTTTCATTTCTAGCCACTTTTGCTAAGCTCTTATATATATACAGTCAAATCCGCTTATAGGGGATCCGGATTTAAGGGAAAACGGCTTAAAGGGACAGTTTTAAAATATTTAGTTGGCCAGCCTATGTCTTAATGGTTAAAATATCCGGATATAAAGGAACCGATATAAGAGAAATTTGGTTATAAGGGACTGTTTTTCTATGCATTTGAGGCCTTTTAAGGTCATTTATAAGGGAAATTGTAATAAATTGAGCCGATTTGTACATAGGATGCTTTCTAGAATACTACTGTATTTTTACTGTGTACTTGACTATTCAATTTATCTTAAAATTTACATTATCTTTTATTTAAGTAAGTAGGTCGTCTATTTATACATCGCATAGGTTTTTTTTTTGTTAGTATTCCTTCTTATTTACTACGTATAACGTTTTTAATTCTCATTGGGTTTGCAACTGACAATGTTGACTAAGCAAAAAAGAAATACGTTTGACACGAGAGTGTGTCTGAAGCTACGAAAATGATACAGAAACTTCATCATTTTTTAAGCGCAGAAGAATACTGAGGAGAAAAATTTTCAAATCTTTATATCAGTGTTTGTGTGCGGCAAAATGAAATTTAAAAAAATAAACCACAATAACCGAATTTTTCATTGAATCTCAATAACTATATGCAAACCCCGTTTTATATACCTTGCCCTTGGCATATTCTTGACTATATATAAAATAATTTTAACATTGTAAATAACATTCACTTATAAGGGAAATCCCTTATACGGTTAAACGGGAAAAAAATGTCGGTCCCGCCAGTTCCCTTATAAGCGAACTTTACAGTACCAGTATCAAGCAAAGGGCGCAGTTCGCACAATTCAGAATTCCTCACATTTTAAATAGGATGTTTTTGCGTTCCAAATTTAACCTACAACAAATTCACCTGTTTTCTTCGTAAATTTTACCCTCTTTCTTAAAAGAAAATTAAAAATGCCACAAAGTTTTCAAAAATATTCCTTAAAATTCAAAAACTTCCACAAATCCCCGCAAACATTCTAAATTTGGTTCTTGATTTAGGAATTTCAAGAGCATCTACGCTGATAATATAATCTAAATACTTAAGTACGCATTTTAATGAGTACTTAGACAACTAAGACGTATTACTGAGCACTAATTACTGTTTACTAGTGCCTAATAAACTAATATTAAATATAGGATAGGATTAAAGTCAAATGTAAAGGATTTTAGTAGCCGTCATCCGTTATTGCAAATATATCCGGGATAGCCCAAAACATCTGACAGTAAAGCTATACACTGTTAACTAGCAAAAAATTATGATTATATAGATCATTTATGTGATCATGTTTGGCTTAATGGCTATTACTTCTTAAATGGGGATAAATTGCCGGAATTCAAATGCTACTGCACTAAGACATCAGTGTGGCTAACATTTTTATAGCTTACAATCCAAACTGTCTATTACGACGGATTAAATAATCAGTTATACATATTTTTGAATGCAGTGGTATTTGAACAGCGGCTACGGATCACCAATAGACACGTCCTACTATATACAGACTTTATTTCTAAGGACATTGGGGTGTACTGAGCCGCTGAGCTGAAGAAATACATAAAATATAATATAAATTGTAGGCATAGGAGATTTTATGATTGCGAAAAACAAAGCTTTGTATAGAAAAAGCTAATAACTATGACTAAAGCAAGTTATTGTGAACAAGTATCATACAAGTCAATATAAAAAACTTTATAGTAATTGTGTACAATTAAGGATAATTTCGCCCTCTCAACTAAATTACGCAAGCATAGGAATTCCACATTTTAACGACAATTTGGGTTGTGGAATTTCAAAAACTCCACAATTTAGCACAGTTTACTTTGATTTTTACACGCGCAATTCAAAACCTACAATGTGGGTTGTGGAAACTGTTTTGTTTTATGCGTGTTTGTAGGACGGGCGATTTTATTAGTTTTTGCTTAATGTATTTTAGAATTTGAACCTCTAGTCTAACACAAACTGCTCTTGTCCATTTATACCACTTAAATCTGCTACTAATTGCTCTTACAGAAACCAAATGATTTGAAGTTTTGTGTCACTCCTTCTACACACACATTGTTTTCCAGTAATCAGAGCTCATTTATTATACGCCTTGCATCTACTTTGGGCTGGCCCAAGGACGGTGGACAAAATCTGGCGCAAAGCGCCAGATATTTTAGCTAAAAATTAAATCCAAATTCGAATTTTTTCGGTTTTTTTTAGCTTAGCGGTATCAAAATCTTGATTTATAAATTCAGCTTATCTTAATTTAAATCGTAATCTAAATATTTGAAAATGTTGAAAGCTTTATCTGAATCTGAATCTTTATTTGTCGACTTACCATCCCTGATGATGACGTCCTTCACCCTTTTTATAGTTTTAAGTAACCGTGTTTCCAACTTTAAATTTTTTTCTAACTTATTTTAACATGTCATAAATATACCTATATAGTATAAAGATATTCAGGGATCGTCCCTAATGACGTCATTCAAATATCATAGTTTTTAGTCCTCCCATTTTTAACAATAAAAATTTTTTCAACCTATTTTAACAGCATGTTTTGGACATATTATATAGGGTATAGATATTCAGGGTTCATCCATAATGACGTCATTCAAATATTATAGTTTTTAGTACCCCGATTTCCAGCATTAAAATTTTTTCCAAAATTTTTTTAACTGCTTGCAACGTACAATCGTATATGGCTCACTGATGGTAGGAGCGGCTCCATAAGTGACGTTATAAATATGTAAATGGTGCAATTCTCGAAAAATATTCAGCTATATTTAACTACATGCTACGTACATTCGTGTATGGCCTATTCATGCTAGGGGAGCTTTCTTAAATCTTATATCATCTTTTAGCGTTACATAAATTATCTTGCGCCTTTGCTGAAGCTCAGCATCTACTTCGGGCCCCCCGGTCGACTAATCCGGCGCGAAGCGCCGGATTTTTAAACAGTAAAATGCTTTTTATAGAATTGTTTTCAAAAAGTACCGAATGTTTTATTTTTACGTTTTTTTTTAAAAGTAGCAAATGATTTTATTCACTTATTTTTTTAAATTGCAAAATGTTCTGTTTGCATGTTTTTTAAAAGTGCAAATTGTTATATATTCACTTTTTTTTGTAAAGTGTAAAATATTCTAAGTACAAGCTTTGTTGTACACAATTTCATATTTAATTTGCTTTTAACTTTAACAGATTTGAAAATGTTGAATTTAAAAATGTATTCAAGTTTTCAATACATTAATTGCTATTTAAATATTTTGTAGATAGTGGATTTTATGTTTAGCAAAAAATGAATATGGATCACTTTCGTTCTGTGTTTCGATCCCTTCAAACATTTCCTGTGAGAAACCATACTACTCACATTAAATTAAGGCTAAAAATAAAATCAGCCATGGCAAAAAGGACAATACTAAATGCGATAGATGCACTAAACGTTAGTTACAAGTTTTAACAAGTGCAAAATGTTGTGTTTAGATTGGATTTGTGGAACCTATTTAGGCACATTAGTGTATATAGGCCAGTTTTGTAGACACGTAGTAAAGACATACAACGATTAAATAAAGGGCCGTTTAAGTATTACGTAACAGAAAAAGGTCAAATTTTGACCCACCCACCACCCCAAAGAGTTACGTTACGTCATGTTAAAGCAAAGGAAAACTTGCTGACATTTACCAACTCACTACTTCCTGACTGTGCTACGTAATATTTGAACAGCCCCTCATGCAAAAGTGCCAATGAAATGAGACTTAAAAGAAAAGAAAACTGACATTCTTAATAAAATTCTCTTGTGAATAAACGTGATTTATTACTTTGTAAAGAGTAGGACTAGAATTACATCATTTTCTTTCGTCCAATATAATTCAATGCCATTTACATGAAATGTGATTCCCTGTACAACTGAATTTCTCTCGCATTACATCCTTTAAAAATAGAGCCAATTGTGGTGAAATTAAAAAAATAGCTTGGCACTGCGTCAAACCTAATTGTTTTACCAGATGTAGGGGCCTCGAGGCACACGGACTTACCGTCCAGATTCTTTCCCTCGTGGAGCATCCAGGCGGCAGTACCAGTCGCAACGAAGGAAACAATAGGAACGGAAATGTCAGTCTTGGCATTGCTGGTCACCAAGATCTCATCCCCATTCATATACCCAGGCCCAGAGTACAAGCTCACAGCGTCCGTCAAAGTTTCATTTGCTCCGGAATGTCGTAGAGATTTGAAATTAGTAGCGTTTAAAGCGTTACAGATTAAACTACCAGTACCTGACCAGGTTCCAAGCGCAAGTTGGTCTTGATGGTCTATAGACGTATAGAAACGCCACCTACAGTATCAAAATATGAATTCATTCCATAAATAAGACAAAATAACATTACAATTAATAATTAATCTAAAACGTAGCAAAGGGTAATGAAATTAAAGCTTATGCGAAATATGTCTAATTGTTAGACAAAAATTTCAACCTAAGCACAACTCTTACAAGTAGTTATAGAAAAAATAATGGAGGCTTAATTTTGACACCAATGAAGGAAGCGCTAGATTTTTGCGGACTACACAAATAATTTAACTCAAATTAAATTTAAATAATTACAAAAGTTATACGTACATTCCGGTCATACAACGTCTCGTAATCTGAGGAAGAATGCCACTGTATGGAGCCAAATCTGGGATGTGAGTGTGAAAGTACAAACTGTTGTTTTCTTTCGTGTACATCCACAGCTCCTGCTTGAATCCCTCCCCAGTCGAACTCAGGCCAAGAATCACAGTCAACATTAGAGTTCCTAAGCCTAACTGAGTTTGTGTGAACAACACCATGGTTACTCTTTAAAAATGCTAAGTATTATGTACCTGAATCTGATTTAAATGGATTTCTAAAACAGTATCTATGAAAATTAATTGTAGAAGAGAAAATTGGATTTAGTTAAAGCCCTTGTGGTGTAACTAGTGTATTGGCAGTGGAACTTTGCTTATAGTTCAAGTTGTAATAATTGTCTGGACTGAATTAAATTAATCAGCTTTTTATACTTTCAGATCTGAACTTGAAAATTACTTAAACTGTCACGTTATCGCATTTACAGTTTACGTTTATTGAATTACCAGGAATGGAATTAAATTAATTATACATATATCGTTTGTGAAGAACTAAAATGACCCATTTCTAATTTAATTCACATTTAAAATTTAAAATTAGCTATGTCAGCCAAACAAAATGAAAAAATGCGAACAACGGTAATTATAAGTTTTTTAAAAACGCAACATGTTCAAGTTACATGTTTTTGAAAATTGTAAAATATTGTTTTTACATGTTTTCGAAAAAAAGCAAAATTTTCAAATTTTATGTTTTTTAAAAAGTGCAAAATGTTCTAATTCCATGTTTTAAAACAGTGCAAAACGTTGTAGTCTCATGTTTTCGAAACGGTGCAAAATGTTCTAATCGCAAGTTTGTATTTGAAAGTGCCAAATGTTCTTTTTCCATGTTTTTAAACACTGCAAAATCTTTTAGTTCCGTGTGTTTGTAAAGTGTAAATTATTTTATTTAAATGCTTTCAAGACATATATGAATGTTTGTGTTGATACTGGAGATTGTTTTCAGCTAAAAGTTGATATGGGTTATTTTAGTTCTTCACACACGATATGTACTTTAACCACATTTTGAATGATGTGTCATGTGTGTGGCACTTTAACACTGGGTTAAAAAACAAGTGCCACATGTACGCGGACTCTCAGTATTCAGATAATGTTGTCAAGTGTTTGTTTTCAGTTTCAGCTGGACAGGGCCAGATTCCAAATGTTGCTTGATGAGCACAGTGAACAACAAACAAAAACACTTGTATCACATGGAATTTTCCTGTAAGTCAACCAATTTAATAAAGCGAAGTCTATTCTGCAATACTTGGATAATGATGTCGAAGCCAAGCTTACGTGTTGAAATGGACAGGGAAAGAGATTACACACCAATGAGTGGTCTAATTTCTAATTAATTACAACATGAGATTTGACACTGATTTGAATTTTTATTTAAAGTTTCAATTTAACCTTAAAAACAGCTGACAATGTACATAACGTGAATCCGTTTGATTACCTACAAAACAACTTCAAGTGTTCAAACTATGCAAATAGATTTTATGTTTTTCAACTTCAATGGTACCGTTCACCTTCAGATCGAGTTTATTCAAGTGCAAAAACATTGTTTTTTAATTAAATTTTACAATCTTAAATTTGAAATGATCATTCTGTCATGCGAGAGGCACTTTGGCACACTAGGTGACTGGGTCGCTAAGTTAAAAACACCCACGTGTACTCTGAAGGGTAATACTCAGATAATTTCGTTCAATGGTTTTTATTAGTAATCAATTGGACTGGGTTGCAGATTGCAAATGTTAATTGATTGACACAATCAATACAATGAATTTGTTTCACAACTATGTTTGACTTAAACTTTGAAGAGTTATGGATTTCTAATTAACCTAAGTAATGCAATATGCAGTGTACATACATGCTAAACATGTACAATCAATTACAATGCAAATAGCAGATGATACCCTAAATGTTCGTAATGGCGTTAGGCGTGGCTGGTACTGGTGTTTGGGGACCGTCCATTAATGATATCATAGGGTGGGTCATAGGGTCATGGTTGAAATTCATGACAAACTATGACAGAAATTGGGGTAGTGGGTGTATCA
Source organism: Dicyrtomina saundersi (assembly GCA_034695245.1). Classification (NCBI taxonomy): domain Eukaryota; kingdom Metazoa; phylum Arthropoda; class Collembola; order Symphypleona; family Dicyrtomidae; genus Dicyrtomina; species Dicyrtomina saundersi. The sequence continues at coordinate 2,130 of JAQFZE010002509.1, read as the reverse complement.
GAGCTTGCCTTGATGATATCATATTATGTTATTGTTAAAAAAAAAGGAAAAAATACAAGTTTTCAATATTAACAGAAGGTCACCGCGGCATCTCGTAAATAACGTAAAAACTACATAATAAAAACAAAAAGAAAATTGCGAAAGTGTACGATTTATATTTTTTTTAAACTAACGAGGGAAGAGTCAGAGGTAATCACGCCGAATTGACACCATACATTTTTTTCTGAAAAGAGCATGTGAAAAAAACCTTTTGCTTGAAAACATGATGCGAATGGGCATTTTGACTGGCTAAGTCAGATCTTTAAAAGTATAAATTTGCTAAAGGTAATTAAACGGGCGCCACATTTAGTTGACTAGAAAATAAATTTTAGATTTTATGGAACCCTACAATTTTCGTCCGATTCTGAAAGCACTTGTAATTTTCTAATTTGCAGAAAATTTTCTTAAATATAATTACTGGATTTTTAAAAAGAGGCGTAGGTTTTTCGTTCACCTTGAGTATGAATTTACAGTTTTTAACACAAAATAAAGTTTTGAAAATTTAAAAAAGGCCCAAAATTACTTTTTAGAAATTGTTCTGCGAATTACAGAACTACAAGTGTTTTGAAAATTAGACGAAAGTTCTAGGAGTAACAGGGTTCTAAAGAATCCAAAATTCATTTTTTTGGTCAACTAAATATTAACCCTTCCCTTGTCTGAAATTAACTAAGGTCTATTAAAATATCAAACACAGAATTTGAATCCATCGTATGTCCTTTGACAAAATTGCATCAACAATAGGCTTTTAAATTAATTTTAAAAATGTTAGTGTAGAAATTCCAGACAAAGGTGTGAAGTAGCACACTAATAATAATAATAATTTACACGTTTACAATATTTTACTAATAAGTCAAACAGCTAGTATAAGATCATTTAATTTACCTCTGAGAATATAAAACTCAACCAGATGAATTGAAGTTATGCATATTCGCGGCGTTGCTTTAACTATGGCTGGACTTCAAATATGATGTCATAGTGGGGTATCATAGGGCCCTGAAGTCTTCTATGACATAAAATGACAGGGGTGTCATACGGTCCTAAAAAGTAAAAAGTGTCAAATTTCGATGATATCATTGCAAAATATTTTATTTACATGTTTTTTAAAAGTGCAAAATGTTTTATTTACATGTTTTTTAAAAGTGCAAAATGTTCTGTTTACATGTTTTTTAAAAGTGCAAAATGTTTTGTTTTCATGTTTTCTAAAAGTGCAAATTGTAATATTTACTTGGTTTTGTAAAGTGTAAAATATTCTATGTACAACTGTTAAGAAAAGTACAAAATGTTTTATTTACTTGTTTTGCAAGAGCGCAAAATAATATATGTACAAGCTTTGTTGTTTGCAATTTTATATTTTACTTTGTTTTGACAGATACTAGGAATTCCCTTCGTGGGTATTTGGTATCTGGACATTTGCTACATTCGGAACGGGCAGCGACCCGAGGCCCGAGTACAGAATTCTGTACTTTTCTGGATACTGGACGGATACGAAACCGGGTAAACCCAGCAAACCAGGGAAGGCAAATATAAGTGCGTTTTTGGTCAGATTAAGAGTGGCTGGTTGGAAAACGGTTGGCCGTGAATAAAAGTCTGATTTCAAAGCCCAAAAGCTAGTGGCCCGACATTATAAAACGTCATTCGGCCCTAAGAGGGCATCATATGTTGGCCCACTGTCCGAAAAGTGTCCGTAAAAAGGAAACATTTTTCCACTCTATATCTGCCCATAAACCACCAGAGTTTTCCGCTTTGGAATAACAGGCGGATTTTAGTTGGGTGGCCGCGGGTGGATCGATAGTAGCTTTATCTTTATCGCTTTAACGGCTCCCTGCAGACAGTGGAAGTAACGCGCTGATATTCAGTTCAGTCAGTTGGAGCGTGTAGAATACCTCGCAACACAACGGAAACCGTAACCGACAAAATAAGTCCTGGAAGTTAGTGTGTGAATATTTGTGATAGTCATAATCATACTAAACTACAATTCTGAGTTTAACTGCATTTATAATCCAGTATTTGTGTAATTAGTGTATTTTTCAAGACCTATTGAGTATCACATCAGAAAAAATAAGTGAACACTTGCACTTTGCACTGTTATCA
>JAQFZE010002508.1:0-14440 GCA_034695245.1 Dicyrtomina saundersi | reverse complement strand
CCCACTACCCCAATTCTTGTCATAGTTTGTCATAAAATTCAAGCATGACCCTATGACCCACCCTATGATATCATTAATGGACGGCCCCTAAATGCTTTTCAACAGTCATTAGAAGCCTCCGGCATTTTTGACCTTTTACTTTTCTGAGAATATTGTTGTAATTTAATTTGCTATTTCCTTGAACCACTTTGAATTTTACAATTTTACAAAACTGAAAAGTAAATAATTGTCACTTATCACCAATGTAAGTTTACGATCACGAACCTGTTTGCTATACCGACTTTACCTGGCACATAAATAATTAAATACACAATTCGGGTTAAGGGTTCGGTCCTCTAAATCAACAATACTTTTCTTCTTTTGTGTGGTCCTTTCTTTAGTTTCATAAACATGTAGCTCCTGTTTGTTAAGGAGTGCATAAAGGGTTGGGTTTGTTTTAATAATGGACTTTGCTATTTCCTGGAAAGCTGCAAGTAAGCTTATTGAGATAATGTCTTGCTGATATAGTGCTATAGCCACAACGCAAGAGATGTGTTTATATCATGTGCTCGACGCTACCTCCTTTCTTTAATAGTGGCTCTTAAAGTATTCACATACTGAAAAGTTCCTGACTTTGTTAAAAATAATCAAATCGAATGTTTTGTATTTTAATACCGAACAAAACTGCTTTTATCGTTCATTTTTTCCTTCAAAAATATATCATGCTTACCTATCGCATTATTTTGACATTAATTGGTAAATACATGTTTCCAAATAGCGAGATATTTTATATTTAAATTATTTCAAAAACTGCAAAATTTTAAATTTAATTACACTTTTTTGAAAACAGTAAATCGTTTTCACATTCTTTTGAAAATTGTTAAATACTCTATTTGCACGATTTATGAAATTTAAAAAAGGTTTTATTCAGTTTTTTTTTGGAAAGTACAAAATGTTCTATTTACATGCCTATAATGTATGGATGTTACTTTTTGTGTATAATTAGTGCATTTGGATTTTAGTTAAGAATGAATTTGGGACACTTTTATTCTTTACCGTCAATTTTTTTATAAACTGTAGACTGATGGAAAGTTGGAAAGAAGCAACATATTTGGTGTGCAGTGTACTTTCATTAGTACGTAGTTAAACTTTGTGTCACAACTAATTATAGTGAGCATTCAAACGAGTGCGCCTCATTTAAATTATGTGGTAAAGTTATTACCTCTTGAATGTGTAAGTTAGTACTAGCAAAACTGTCTTCAGAACATCGCCTTAACTAAAGCACACAGTGTACGTTGCTTACACGTCTCCCTAAGATATTTAAAATTAATAACATTTAGCTTCGATGTTTTTAAAATTCAGAAATACGATTTTGAAATTATCTTGAAATTACATCGCTCTGTGTCTTTAGTCTTTATGTGGGGAAATATTCTTGGCACTCACAACGCAATAATCGTTAAACTGCGCTTTGATTAATACCGTATTAATATTTACAACACAGCGTGCAAAGCAAAACGATGGCTCGATTGGACAGGGAGCTGCTTAAAAAGTTTCAAATAAAAAATGTAATTCAGATCCAAATGTTCAAACTGCAACTAACCGTGAAGAATAATGTGGCACAGAAACCGACATTAAAAATTTTAATCCCTGTTACTGCAAGTAGCAAAAGTGGAATTAAAAATGTGTTAAGCAGTGCAAATAAAGACGATAAACCTTTCAAGTGCAACGCCTGTAAATATGCTAGCTCAAGAAAAGACAGCTTAAAGCGACATTCATTGACGCATTCTACTGACTATGCTAATAGGCGTTTTAAATGTGACAAATGCAACTACCGTACAAACTACAATTGGGAACTTAAGAACCACACAGAACTCAAGCACAACAAAAATCCCGGGAATAGAAAACGATATTACCAATGTCCACTCTGCAGTCACTCCTTCTTTATTGCTGGAACTTTAAAATCTCATATGTCCACTCATACAAAGGAGAAGCCATTTCCGTGTCAATTCTGCAGCAAAATGTTTGCCAAAAATGGAACCAAAAATTCTCACGAAATCATTTGTATTAATAATCCTAAGTGGAGTGACTCTAATTGGATTGAGAACCATAAGCGGTACCAATGTAAATTCTGCAATAAAAGAATGCGAACTCAAGGGCAGCTGACAATTCACGAGAGGTTTCACGCACATATAAAACCATTCAAATGTGACAAGTGTGACTATTCTGGGGCTTCAACTTGGTTCTTAAAGTACCACGTGGAAATTAAACACAATCCAAATCGTCAAAAGAATATTGCATGTCAGTTTTGTCAGAAAATGTTTTTCACGAACGGAGCTCTCCATCTCCATATCCGCACACATACAAAGGAAACGCCCATTGATTCTGCGTGCGAGTTTTGCAAGAAGCAGTTTTCAGGGAAACCTTGCCAAACTCGGCATCAAAACACTTGTAAATTTAATCCAAAGAATTTAATTGAAACTGTCGAAAAGCACAAGAAGAAGCCCGCAAACCACAAGTGTAAACTGTGTGAGTACTCGTCAACATTGAGAAATAGGTTTAAAATGCACGAGATGACTCACACCGGACATAGACCATTTCAGTGTACGTTTTGCAATTATGCATCAAAGAGAAAAACGGACCTGTATGTACATTTGAGGATGCACACTGGGGAGAAGCCACACAAATGTCCACACTGCGATTTTAGAACCAATCACAGTACACAAATTATTCATCATGTAAAGCGATGTGTTGTGAATGTGAAAGAAGGGTCAGATGGGGTATCAGAAGAGTCATCAACATAAATTGAAGTAATAATTGTTTATTATAAGATTGGACAGCTTAAACCCACATTTTGAAAAATAATAAAATTACTTCATCTTTTTTCCGGCAAATTTGTATCGAAGAAATAGGCTACAGATACAATTATTTTAATGAAGCTGGCGAAGAAGAGGTCTGATCCAAAAACGTGATCTCTGTTTTGTCCACTTCTGTTAATTGCAGAAAATTTAGTGTCATCGTATAATACGCCTAATTTAAAAAACTAATATTCGCGAAAAATTGCATTTGATTTAACAAAACTTTTATAAGAAATTATGTAATTAACTGTTCCAAAAGAATTATAGTCTTCGTTATTTGTATATTCATTATTCTATGGTTTAGCATATTACCAATAACTAAATAATTTGGATTTTTATTCAAGTCTTGTGCAAAATTGAAATGATTTTAAAGCTGAAAAATATTTTACATATGAAATCTAATTAGTAGTATGAACTGCTCTTAATAATAATTGTAAAAATGTTGGTTAAATTAAATACATTTAATTTACTGACATGTAAGTTCCAATTCAAATCATTTATTTAAATTTTTTATGTGAGAAATAAACAAAAACAGTAGTTTTGAAGTCAAGTGTTATGCAGTTGTGGGCATAAATGGAGATGGATAGTGCAGACGCTGCAATACTTATTATAAACATTGTGAACAACTAACTATCAACCGAGTACAGCTTCTAAACCATTAACCTCATTCCTACTAGCTAAACTTGAAAATGGGTAATTTTGTATGCATCTTCACAAGTAATGTGCAGATTTGAGTTTGCTGCCTACAGTTTTGACGATCTACTCTTAAGGTTAACAATAAGTTCAAGTGGCCTAGGCTTGGAAACCCACACTTGAGTCTCAGAAGCTATCGTTCTTTTATTGACCATATAAAGCAATCAACCGATTAAAATGTGCCGACAAACAATCGCCTTTCACAGGTAACACTAAAGAATGAACCAGTATCAAGGGGTTAAAGTGCGACGAAAAGTCCGAGACGAATTAAGGTGTTTTGTTTGTGCCGCCTGCCGCACAAACGAATTTGATTTCGACCATTAATCAGCTGTCAAAATTGATGATAAAACCAATCGAACGCTCTAAAACACACTGGCATGTAGTTGTGCCATTTGTAATCCATAATTAATTTTAAAAACACTCTTCCTTTGTCGGTCTGATGTTTTAATGCAATATGCTAACTGTACAAAATAAACTAGGGTTAATATAAATTAATTATTCAAAGTGCACAGACTTAACCAAGAAATGGAAATTGCAAAACCACTACATAAAACTTTTAATAACAGTTGTAGGTATTTTTGGGATTTGAATTTTTTTTTCAAGTGTGGTTTTAAATTTAATAAATTTAAAAAATGAAATTCTCGATTTGCACCGTTGTCGCAGCAGAGACTTTGTTTTCCTTGACAACAGCTTCTGTGCTCCCAAATCCAGTCCACGGTTTTAGCGAGCTTGCGGCTCAACGTTTAAATGGTGAGAACTAATTCAAATTACAACATACAAATTTTTAATTATCTGTCACAGTGACCAAAGTTAAAGAATTTCAAGTCCCTCCGTTGTAGCGCCTAATGTTAAAGCACAGTAATGTTTTTGGGTTATAATACAACTAATTTTGTTAACTGAAATTTTTTGCCACTTTGTATATTTCCAGGAGCAGCTTCCCATAGTGCAGAGACTGCCGAGTTTGATAAATATTGGAAGCTCTTTGAAATTGGCTACAGTCTCCCTTTATGGCTCCAGTGGGAGTTTTTACCTTTCTCGACAACTGGTTAACTCTACTGAAGGATTCAACACTACTGTGACCGACAAGATTGGACATGAAATTGATAATGCCAACTATGAATTTTGGAACATATTTGTTCAATATTCAAGAAGTCAAACTGAATATGACCCCATGCCGAAAGTTGCAACAAAATTTCATAAATATATTGCCAAAGTAACAGATGAACTTGCAACTACGCAAGGAAACATTTTGCGCCTTGTGAAGGAGGAGAACCCCACATTGTTGCCACGTGTTCAGCTGATCTTTACCTTGGCTGACGCAGCAATGACCGCGGCTTGGTCCCCCACCGTTGCGTACTTGCACTAATTTTTGCCCAGTCAATGATTATTACTTTATTTGTTAAATTGTATGGCATTTTATTGATTTTATGTACAGCTTGTCATAAACTACACAAAATTTATAGCTATAAAATTTATTAATTTGTTGCGGTGTAACAAATGAAATTGAATAAATAAGTCGACGTTGCATATAAACTAAAATGCAAATTAAATAACTAATCATAAACATTTGCATATACCGTAGTAGTTTATTTATTATATTAAATATAAGTCTACTACAATATTAATCTAAACGTAGTTAAGACACAAAATTACTCATACTCCTACTACCTAGTACGTCAATGCTCTTTCTAAGCAAAAAACAAGTATTTCCTTTTTAATAGATTAAAGTTGCTACATTTTGATTTTGCTTTTCTCAAACTATTGTAAGTAGAATATTAATTATTATTATATAAAGTACACAGAAATATTGGCAAATGCCAAAGTCACAAGGACATTACGTGTGTGGGCTATAAACAAACTGTTTTGTACCCCTTATACTTCATAATTATATTTTATTCAAGTTCAAAATATAATCTTTAGTTTATACGTTAACTATTTATATATTTGTATGCGTTAATAGAAAATCAATTTTTCTACTACATTTCTTCCTATATTGTAATACCGTTTCCGGCAATTAGCAATTTCTGCATTTCAAGGTAGATAAATTTCATCCTGCATAGGTCGCCCAACCCTTTCCACTCCTTATTTCAAAAACAACTATTACCAAAAACTAGGCCAAGTGTTTAAAAAGCACAAATCTAAATTTACTTGATTTTGATTACATTTTGAGTTATAGTGTAGCCCGCCAAAATCTAAAAACATTCAAATTTTCTTATTTTGCTGCATGTAACTTTTACATTTCCCATCCTTGAAAATTATAGACTTTAGATATTTATATTTTTTTTTAAATCCAAAGAACCTTCAAGTTTGAGGCAGCGATTTTTTGGAAGTTGTTTCAACACACTTTGATTTAAAAATTTTCAAAAATTCAAATAGTCTAATAATTATACAAAAATCGAATTGTGTCGAAATTGAATGAGAAATGTCGAAGCTACGTACAAGGCAAAATTTAGATTTTTTTAACTTTGGCAGGCGTCGGCGATCAAACATCTCCAAACGCAATCGAGTTACTGTGTAATTATCAGTTATATTTAAAAACCCTAAAAACTTATTCCTTGGTCAGTTATTATCAGCTCCGCTATTGACGATCCTATCTTTTGATAATAAAAGTTGTATTTGGTACAATCACTGTCAAAATAACCTGATTTCTACAACAATAGTTAGCTTGCTCATGCTCATTTGTCCACAGATGTTGCTGTTGGTGACATACGAATAATGAGCTATAAAACTACTGAATGTAGTAATACGTTATTTAATTCAAATATTCAAACATATTGTCACTCCCATGTTGCCAATGCTGTAAATATTATAAACAATTTTTTGTTTACCTAAACGTCTCGCTCCTTACGGTGTAATAAATATTGTATGTTCTTTTGTCCTACTCCGTCGAAGCAGTTTATTTTCCGATCTTATGGGTGTCAGGAAATGTCAAGCTCTACTTAGGTTCATACGTAACTAGGTATGTCGTTTCTACACGCAATTTGTTTTTGCTGCTAATACTTAAATAAAGGAGCTCAACGACGGATTTAGTTGTGCTACTGCGAGGAGTTTTTATTCTGCTAATTACACTTGAGGTAAAATTTCCGGTGGTGATCATATGTCCCACAACCTTTTTTCATCTATATGTGCAAGTACCTCAATTTAAATACGCTCAGTACAGCATTTGCAGAGCTACCAAAACTTTTGTATCACCAGTACTTACAAAACCATTCTCCGTCATAACACCAAAATCATTCTCTTTTACAAGTAAAAATACGAAACAAAAATGTTGTCCAGGCGTGAAAACTATGCCAATTGGATTGCATTCAGCATTATTTCGTTTGATTTTGTTTCCCAGACGGAAGAAATAAGAAAACTATCATCTGCACTAAAAAGATTATTTTAGAATAGTTACTTTTTTCTTTAATTGGTCTACGTTTTTCATATGATGTTCACATTTTGCACTTTCATCCACAACATCTCAACACACGGAACTTTGAATTGTGACCATTTTTCAATTCACGTTATGTACATGATTGGATTTTCGGTGATGGGACTTTTTGCTATAAACTGTAAGAAATGGAGTGGACTTTTGTCAATTGTACGGAATGGGCTCTCTAACAAAGTTCAAAAGAAAGAACTTAATTCAAAACCACAATCAAAATTATCATTGCAAAAACTATTACTTATAGTTTTCCCGGTGTTGATCTTGTTAGGGTATACATTGGGGGAAGTGGTTGTTTTTGCGGACTCAACGAGACCTCAGCTTCTTTTTCAACTTTTGAGTGAGGATCACAAGACACTTTTGAATTTCGTCATTTTGGGTGCAATTAAATATTCAGTGGGCTTTTTTGGTTTGGGCTGCTTCTATTTCGGGATAAATCTTCAATTGCTATTTTTTGAGCATCTTCACTATGAGTTCTCGTTCGGGATTCAGTCATTAACAAATTCAATGTAGGTACTTAATAATTTTGCATGCCAGCTGAGACTAACAAAAATACAATGTTTTCAATTTTCTTTTATTAAGGAGGACTCTCTTATTGAGGACAGGGCTCATTAAAAAGGACGAGCTCCAAGATGCTGTCCACCATTGTCGCCATCTACACATTCTCATACATCTTCTCAACCGAAGCAATGCAGATTTAATATTCGGCTTCAAGTTGTGCTGTTTCGCTCTAAGTATTGGAGGAAGTTTCTTTTTTATCCAGTTTGTTCACGTGAGTCTAATAATTGCCCTGTTGGATATTTTCTTTGGGCTGAATGCTGTTGTAATGTACATTGTCATGTATGAGAAAGCGTTCCAGATCCCACAGCAGATGGAAGAGTTCAAAAACTTAATTCTGGTTGCGGCATATCCGGGTGTCAGTGTTTTGGGGAGAACAAAGAACCGTTGGGCTCAGTGTGCTGTTCAGGAAAACAAGCGCAATGCCCTTCAAATCTCACGGGAAGTGAGATCGATTCCAAATACTGGAGTTAAAGTCGGTGGATTCAACACAATGGAGAGGGTCTCAACGTTGATTTTTATTGATTTTGTTGCCAGAAATGTTGCGTCGCTACTCATTGCTTATAAATGATACATGCTGATAAATAACTACATGCATCTATAAATACTCACAAATTAAGGTAAATCGATTAGTTGGTATTGATAAGGCGTATGAAAATTATTAATCGGAATCATTCACTGTTAGGAAACCTACTTAGTTAGTTTTTTTTCAGTATTTTAGGGCGTATTAGGATATAATTAATTATATGTATATACATATCGTGTGTGAAGAAGCAAAATGGCCCATATTTAATTTAAGCTACAATCAAAATGAGCTATGTCATAAAAACAAAATGAGAAACGTGCGTCAAGTGTTAATTAGGAGGTTTTTTTAAATGTGTTAGTTGTTCTATTTTAATGTTTTTAAAAAGTATAAAACGTTCTATTTACACATTTTTTAAAAGTGCAAAATTTTCTATTTACATGTTTTTGAATAGTGTATAGAACTTTCTATTTACTTGTTTTTAAAAGTGTAAAATGTGCTATTTACATGTTTTCAAAATGTGTGAAATGTTCTATTTACGCATATTTTAAAAGTGCAAAATATTTAATTTAAATGCTTTCAAGACATGTTTTAATATTTGTTTAGATAGTGGATATTATTTTTAGCTAAAAATGGATATGGGTCATTTTGATCATTTACAGACGATATGTTTTATAAGTATTGTGTTTTGTTACTATGTTTATTATGTTAAGCGCGCTATACAATTTATACCCAAGTGACTACAACCAATTTATGTGGAATACCATTTATGGCTTAGAAAAATGCACGGTGTAGCAATTATTATTGTAAAATTTTTGAACTGTTTGTTTTTGTTATCAGACGAATATGAAAATGTAATTGTTTATTACAAAAAAATGTAAAAATGTAAAAAATACAGCACAGTAGATTAGTACTAATTTTAAAAAATACCAATAATAATATCAGTAAACTGTAGGCCGTAGGCATTATTATTTTTTATAATGATTGGCAACAATAGTGTTTCGAAAGTTGTATAACATCTCACAAAAATGCACCATTCTCAGCCACCAAAAATGTACACAATACCTATTTTTTTTTCATTTATGTTGTCCTATTCATGGTATGTTTATGTAACACATTGGTGTATTTTTGTGTATGTGCTCAAGATAACATTTTTGTAATAATACATTGAAAACTTATAAAAACAAAAATACGCACTAAATATTGGAAATATACAAACTGCAGTTTATCCACTTGTTGACCATGTAATGCAATGGTGTCTCAACCAACCCTCGCAACATAACAAAAGGCGATAAAATTCTAATTATGTTTTAATTTTAATTTTGCTGAAAACATTAATTCAACAGCAGTCAGGGGCATCAGGGGCATCAGGGCATCAGTAATCAGTGCAACAGGGCATCAGGAAAAAACATCTTCTGAACTTTTTCGAATAAAATTGAAATTTACGAATTTTCAAAAATCCTGAAATTCAAATTTTAGATAAGGACACAAAGATGTTGTATTTAAAATATTATGATCATCGGATAAGAATTGTGTGAGCTAGAGCACTTTGAAATTTAAAAACGTCGATATTTTTGAAATTGCGCCCGCGCTTGCGGTCGAACAACGAATTTTTCAGTCGAATCACTATACAAGTAGAGGTCACTCATATAAGTAGTACACGTTCCTGGTAGTTTCGCTTCATTCTGTAGTTTCAAGTAAGGTAGGTTCCCATGTTAGAATGTTTTCAAACCCATTAACATTATCAACAAATCGCAGCATTCTATTATTAAACAATTATTGACTGTTTCGCACCAGGTGAGAAACTATATTAGACTTCATGTTGGAACTTAATTTTCAGTGATGGCATTAGTTGGGTTTTTTCTTTTGTTTGCGTGAGAGCCTTCACACTAAAATATCTGTTTAGGTCTATCTACGTAGTCGTTCAAGAAACACCTAGACGTGTCTCGTCATGTGCCTTTTTAGGTTACGTTTCTCCGTTGATGAATATTCACACAATTCACATTTGAACTTCTTGAGTTTGCGAATATACTCCTCGTCGTTATGCTTTGGATTTAATTTGCAAATGAGTTGATGCATATTGCGTTTTGTATTACTTGCAAGCTGTTTCTTGCAAAACTCACATGGAAAGTCACTCGGAGATTCTTTAGTGTGTGTCCTCAGGTGAACAAAGAGACCACTCCGCGTCACTGTTTTGAACGGGCAAAAATTACACTGGAATGGTTTGTGACCCGTGTGACTCATTATGTGTAGCTTTAAACTTGTTTTTTGTGTTGACGCGTATTCGCAAAAATCGCATTTAAACTTCTTCTGCGTCCTTACCCACTCTTCGTCGCGTTGTTTTGGATTAAATTTGCAAATTAATTGATGATTGTTTTTGCTTGATTTTGTTCCAAACTGCTTTTTACAAAATTCACACGCACTCAAAGCTTCGTTTGTGTGTTTTTTGATGTGATGATAAAGATTTCCTTTTGTAAAAAACCACTGTGGGCACAATTTACACGCAAAGCTCCTAATTCGATTGGGATTGTGTCTTCTATTCACGTGATGCTTTAGTGCTTGAGATAAAGCTCCAGAGTAGTCACACTGGTCACATTTGTATGGTTTTTCTCCTGTATGACACCGTATGTGAACTGCCAGAGCATTTGTAGTTAAAAATTTTGTATTACACAATTTGCACTCAAACCGCTTTTGGCTCTCAACCCAAGCAAGGTCTCTCGTTTTTGGATTTTCAGCACACCGGATTTCATGAAAATTCTTGTTTTGGTTCAAAGAAAAGAATTTGCTGCAAAATTGACAAGGAAATAGTTTCTCTTTTGTGTGGACTGACAAATGACGGCGCAAATTTGCCTTTGTGAAGAAGCATTTACTACAGAGTTGACACGGGTATATTTTTCTACTATCTGGGTTTTTGGTGTGCATTGAGACTGTATGATTCTGAAGATAAGTTTTTTGATTTGTTCCGTAGCTGCATTTGTCACATTTGAAACGCTTATGAGCCGAGTGTGTCCACGAATGCTGCTTCAGGTTATGATTAAATGCACTTGAATAGGGACACAGGTGACACTTAAAACGTTTGTTTTCTCGTTTTGCACTGTTCACATCTTCTGATTTGCTTCTGTTTTTTTCGTTCTTTACACTCTTGTAAGATGCGAAAATCAATGGTTCTTTCTGTGTTTCAATGGCATTCCCATTTACTTGTAATTTTGAAAGATTAATTTGAACTTCTTTGGTAATTTGAAATTTTTGAAGGATTGCTTTGTCTTTTTGGGCCAGCAAGTATTTTACATTCTTCATGCTGATATTAGTTACTATCAATTACGGCACAATGAGTTATTTAGTTATTTCAGTGAGTTTGAAATTCTTTTCAAGATAATGCTGTCAGTCGTCAGGCGATCAACTGAATACTGAACCTGCCATGAAGTAAAAAATAAACTGTTTGGAAATTTTTCTATTTTACTTTTAACATAAAGGAATCAAAGGATTATCTTTGACCTTTCCATTTGCAATGCTGCCTCCAGCATTTTTGACCTTTTTTGTTCAGAAAATTTTGTTTTCCTTTTTTGTTTCCCTTCCCTTCTCCCATTTTAAACTTTGCAACAAAACAAAAGCAAATGCATATTTACTTTTGTGAGTTTACGAGAGCGACCCTGTTTGCTGGTTATACATGAATGATTTCATCAAATATTACCATTTATAGGACCCTCTGACTTCCCTGCCTGCCATCAGCTTTAACCATTGCGTAAATGGCTATCTTTAACATAGGATTTCATCAATATCCAAGTAGACCCATTAACCCTACGCATGATGCCATTTATGGACGACCCCTCATGCTACAGCTACACGGACTTTATAATTATGTGTACCGTAAAGCATTGAATAATTCCCAGATGGCAGTTACGTAGAACTTCATTTCCTTAGACTTAGACCCGGGAGTTATTAAAAAGAGTAATTTAAAAAATAAATTAGTCTCCATTTGACATTTGATTCCATGCTAAAGACCTCTAAAGTTATTAGGGACCACAGGAGTTATTAGATGCTTCACGGTACCGAGGAGCCTACACATTTAGCACAAACAATTAAACAAATAATAATGGAACTCATTACAAAAATTATCACTTCATGTACACTTTTTGTTACATCCAAAGTGAATATTATTATTAAAGTTAACTACTAAATAATTAAAGTATCGTCAACAATTATTTGTTTTTTTTTCTCCTGAGAAATTATTTGCGACTTCTTGTTTGATGTGAATTCACAGTAACGGCAGTTTTCTTGTTTTAAGATGCTGAGCTTTAGCTCATAAGCATCTATTGAAATGGTTTTGTTCGTCCGTCTGTCTGTCTGTCGGCCTGTCGGTCCGAATGTCTGTAGGTCGTGCGCTTCAAGTCACAGTTTTGTCCTGATCATCTTTTAATAAATAATAATCGCTCATACAAGCGCCCGCGCAGTGCTGTATAGTTTTTAAGCAAGATCGCATGAATAGTTTTTGCACAGTTAGCAGTTAACTGGAACAACTTTATATATTTTTAGATGTTGAGCTTTATTGTGTGTGCTTGTCTTGTCCACCTCTTTGTTGTACGCTACAGGTCGCATTTCAAAACTAACTTCAGTGAAATAAATTTTATTTCACTCTAAATGCGATGCACATGACATGCCGCTCGCAATGATACAGCACATTGTGCTGTATGGTTTTTAGTTACAATTAGTCAAGTTGATCTCCCGTAATTATCAGTGAAACTGAACAAGAATCTGAAATATTCGTTTTCTGTGTGACCAAAAACCAGGATTCCATGCTTTCTTTAAATACATACTAACGCGTGTACCTGCAGGGTGCGTCATTTCTTTTTAAATATTTAGGAAATGGGACCAAACTTTTCAATTTTGTATCATTTTCCATGAGTTTACCAAAGCTTATACTTATAATGAACCCTGCACTGCTTTCTCATCATACCTGGGGAACAAAGACCAAGTCCAACTTTCTATACATGTATCGAGGCAGGTATAGGTTCAGATATTAGGTTGACATATATCCTTAACCTAGGGTTTTACTAGTATTCATGCAGGGATCGTCCATAAATGACGTTACACACATTTAACAATTTTAGGGTTCCCCACTGTCATTAGCTCAGAAATTGGGTTGACAGATATATCCTTAACATAGAATTTTACTAGTATTCATGCAGGGATCTCCCATAAATGACGTTATACAAATTTTACCATTTTAAGGATCTCCACTGTCATTAGCTCGAAAATTGGGTTGACAAATATATCCTTAACATAGAATTTTACTAGTATGCATGCAGGGATCGTCCATAAATCACGTTATACAAATTTTACCATTTTAGGGTTTCCCACTGTCATTAGTTTAGAAATTAGGTTGACATACATCCGTCACATAGGATTTTACTAGTATGCATGCTGGGATCGTCCATAAATGACGTCATACAAATTTTACCATTTTAGGGATCCCCACTGTCATTAGTTCAGGAATTAGGTTCACATGTATCCTTAACATAGGATTTTGCTAGTATAAATGCAGGGATCGGCTGTAAATGACGTTATACAAATTTTATTATTTTAGGGATCCCTACTGTCATGAGTTTAGAAATTAGGTTAACATATATCTTTAACATAATATTTTACAGGTATGCGTGCAGGGATCGTCTATAAATGACGTTATACAAATTTTACGATTTTGGGGATCCTTAATGTCATTAGTTTAGAAATTAAGGCAACATATATCCTTAACATAGGATTTTGCTAGTATGGATGTAAGGATCGTCCATAAATGACGTCATACAAATTTTACAATTTTAGGGATCCCTACTAACATAAGTTTAGAAATTAGGTTGACATATATCCTTAACATAGGATTTTGCTAGTATGCATCTAGAGATCGTCTTTAAATGACGTCATACAAATTTTACTATTTTAGAGATTCCCATGCCAAATTAAATAAACATGTATCATTAACATTGAATTTCTTAAGCGTACGTACAGGAATCCACTTTAAATGATGTCATATAAATTTTACTATTTTAGAGATCCCGTCTGTCATTAGTTTTTAAATTAGGTAACATGGTACCCATATTATGCAATGCTTCCAGTATTCATACTTGAATCTTCTATAAATGACGTCAACTACACATTACTATTTTAAGGATCTGCTCCGCGTTGGTTCAACAATAACGTAAGCAGATACTTTGAAAGAAAGAATGTTACAAGAATACATGCTCGGATCGTTCATAAATGACGTTATCCAAGTATTATTATTTTAATAATTCCCCTGTTATTTGTTGCGACTAAGAAATTAAAACTTCAAGTAAGACCCAGTCGGCATCGACCCTTCAGAATGATATCATAAACCGTTCATGAGTTCATAAATCGCTCACATCATTCTGCTGA
>JAQFZE010002507.1:0-14441 GCA_034695245.1 Dicyrtomina saundersi | reverse complement strand
AAAAGAAACTAGTGCGTTTTGATGATATAATATTGAAAATAGATAACATGTAGCTATACCTATATAGACAGTACAGACTATCAGCCTTTGATTATGAATTTTAATGCGCACAAAATTGATCCTGATACGCGAGCAGATGAGCCCTAAGCCCTAAGAGTACCTACAATTCTGTCACTCCTTTCTATTACATTTTACCTTTTGTGCCTGCAAACAGGGAAAAGTTGCGCTAGTCACAAATCACCAATCACCTGGGCGAGAGTCATATACTGTGTGCATCTATGAGTCTCCACGTGGGTAGCGGGGTTATACACAGTTAACCCGGACCATAGCTACACAGTGCACTGCACTTTGATAGTACATAATAGAAAAAGAATCCGATCGTTCGGGTGGAAATTACAAAAATGCAACTGACACTTGACCTTTGACATTTCAATTTAAAATTGACTAATTTTGCTGAGAATAATTGAAAACCACAACTGTTTAGAGTCTAGGTAATTGTAAGGGAATATAGGGATAAGTTTGTAACAAACCTGGTGAACTCTGGACGAGGATGCTGAGGAGACGAAAGTGAGAGGAGTCATCTGATCTGAAACTGATCCTGAACTAACTGTAAACTGTCTTGTTGCGGTTGTGGTGACTCTGACAATGAGTATTTCTCAAAGTTTCCATGTCACTTGT
Source organism: Dicyrtomina saundersi (assembly GCA_034695245.1). Classification (NCBI taxonomy): domain Eukaryota; kingdom Metazoa; phylum Arthropoda; class Collembola; order Symphypleona; family Dicyrtomidae; genus Dicyrtomina; species Dicyrtomina saundersi. The sequence continues at coordinate 13,763 of JAQFZE010002507.1, read as the reverse complement.
TTGGGTCACAGAGAAATAAAAGTAGAAGGAAGTAGATGACGACATGTGGCTGACTGACTCGATCCCCGAGTTCCCACACCAATTTGAATGTGAATTTGAATCCTGTTTTATTTATTTACGTATTTATTTATTTATGAAGGGTACGGGCACTGATAGTTCTGCAGTTGCAGTAGTTGTTGTTGTATTTGTTTGGTATATTCAGATAGTACAATCATGTGTGGAGCACTCTTGTTTATGCATTCACTTTTGAAACAACACAAAAATACGACGACAGAGTAGGAGCGGGTGAGATGCCACAATGGATGTAGCCCATCCACCAGAACCAGACACAGACTGAAATGTGGAGAGACCAAGTGGAACGATATTGTTCGCTCTGGTAAAAGAAGAAGAAAAGTGTGAGTTGTGTTTTGTGTGTCTGGGGTATGATATGCTTTTGAACAAGGTCAAAGGAACGACGAGAGAGAGAGAGAGAGTGAAACGGCGGGTGGATTTTCGGATATTTTCCAACAGCTCCTATTGCATCTACGATTCCTTGTGAAGTAAACTACTTTCCTTTTCGTTGGGTGGGGGTTGAACGCGCGCCGAAGCTTTATGGGATGAACTGGAACGGGAAATCCGTGTTTTCTCTTTTGTATCTCTCTATTTCTCCCTCAAACTTTCATTCGCTCCGTCTGTCTCTCACACACATCGTCAGAATTTCGTCCAAAAGTTTCATCAGCAGTTCCTTCAGTTCCTTTTTACTCGCATATTTTCAATTTTAATTGTTATCTATTTTACCGCTACTGCGACGATTCAACAGGAGCCAAAATTGAAAAATCAGCATAGCATTCCAGTGAATTCCAAATTTCCAAATAGAAATACATACGTCCTTTTTGCCTGGAATGACCCGGGACAGAAATAGCTTTCCACATATTATATATAGAGACAGACGAACAAGCACAAGTAATATAATATGCATAGGGCCGGGATATGCAGATAAGAAAAGGAGAGATGCACCTGCACATATTATCTGTACCCCTCCAGTTCCAGCCAAGCAGTCCGACACATAATCCCTGTCCCTTCTGCATAGTCTCTATGAATTATGGAACTTTGGTTAGAATGAAAATGAACTCAGGACTACATAATGACAGAAGAGATGATAATTTTATAACATGAATTTCAAACTCTTACCATAATAAACTCTGGCCGCCTGACTGACAGCCTAAAACTCTACCTACAGTTGAGATATGCGAAACCTGACTACCTGACTCACTCACAATGGGTACACAATGCGCACTGCAGAAAGATGTGAGAGCGTATCTACAACTACCAACTACATACATAGTAGGCATGGGCGAGAATGAGGAGATAACCAGATAAACTAACACAAGTAACTCTATCTAAAACTAGCAAAATGCGAGTGTATACATACAATATTATGGTGATTACTCATGTAAATTTTTCCTCGTGTGTTACATCAGGAGCAAGTTCCATTACATTAATTGATTTAGCTCTTGACAAGGGCTTTAGATGTACAAGTCGGATTCGGATTCGGATTCGGGAGGAAATAGAAAACTGAGCGGAAAACATTAGCGAGGGGAGTGAGGAGTCTCCAAGTCTCCCACGACTAAACTATAAGAAACTTGACGATGAGAAATTGTGGGTACACACAAGACTCGTCAATCAAAGATAAAAGTCAAACCCAATTAGTGCACTGTGGACTCTTCTCCAGGGCAGGGCTCCCGCTCCGCGGAGCAGTATGTAACACCATAAAACCGGCAGTAGTCCGTCCATGGATTTTTGTGAAGTGATGCGATTATATGAATGGTGGTAAAGGAAATTTGCACATCGAACTGGGAGCGGGTGGTAGGAATCCCTCACTACATCTTCACGTGATAAATACATGGGAGTCGTACAGTAGGAATAAAAAACAAACAGTACGCGCGTTCTACACTCGAATCAGTTCTGTTTACTTTATTCAACTTGATGCACAGTACTTGACAACTTGAGACAGGTAAAGGATTATTATAGATGCTAGGTGATAATTTAATTTAATGAATAATGGAGGAGAGAAAAACAGAAATAATGATAATAAAAACGACAACGAGAGGATCCACTCAGTCACACTCATCAACTCACGAGAGAAGTACACAAATGCAAATAATTTATATAGGTAAGTATTTGGGGAACACACAACAACTTCGTCCAGAGAACAAAGGGACAAGCACACAATCCGGAGGAGTGTCTCCGACGACTATAATGAGAGGAACCAAATAACATAGCGTTACAAATCATCAGCGTCGACGAGTTCCACCGAAACCTGACGCACTCCGTGTCCCTGATGATGTGGACGCCATGGAACCACCGAAGCCCTGACTTCCGCCCGTCCGACTTCCCCAATTATCAAATGACCATCCCGCGCCGCGATTCCCACCGTAACCAGTATTGTAGGCATTGTAACCAGTGCTGCACATAAATGATACAGAAAATACATTTTAATTAGATTACATCTAGTTAGTTTCAATAACTTTTCAAAATCCCAACACACAATTATAAAACTTTGAGCATAAAGACACTCTTTTGTTTGTATTTAGCTAGGTAGGTAGATTAGATATAGGAAAAAACCGAATTAGTGTAAAAAGTATTCATGAGGATGGTTGACGACAAAAACTGAATGAAAACAAGCTCACTAGTACGCACCAGCACTCGGAGTTGATTAAAAATAAAATAAAAGTTGTGAATACATTACAATAATCTCTTTCATCTTTGTAAACAAATAAACGGAGATAACGTTTTTTGCACCAAAACCAAAGCTAGTACGATATTATTACGTGGAAAGTAGTATCTGGTAAAGGATTGTAATGATAGAGGAAGGAAAGTTTATTTGAGTAATAATAAATCAAATTACTTTCTGTTGCCGAACATGTATCCTAGGAGGCCACCTGTAGCTGCACCCGTCCAAAATCCACCAGCCCCGGACGAAGCACCACTCGACGCACCACCGCCCCGAGTCGCTCCGCCAGAACAAGAATCTCCTCCAGGAGCGGAAGGATAGTAATCCGAACGAAATCCTGGCGGTGGTGGATTAGAGCGACCAGTACTCGGATCCGGACGTCCAGGATAATCATCATTAGTGGTACTGGAATTCGTAAAAGGATTTACTTAATAGACCCAGTAGTCAACTATCGAAATACTATATACGGACAAAAATGAGTCTCGAGAATAAACTTGACTTTTGTGGTCGTGTGGGGAATATGAAGGTGAAAGGTTTTTGGCCGAAGATAAAAATATAAGGTTTTTGGCCGAAGATAAAAATATATATGTGCTCCTAATATAATAATTACATGGTATAAACACGAATTACGATAATAATTATGTAACTAATTTATTTTTGTAAAATAAAACCAACCTTCGTTGATCTGTGCGATCTGTGGGAGCTATACAAGTTTTGTACACAGCATAGACAAGAATCCCTACACCCGCAAAGAGAGTCAATGTCTCCAGGGAGAACCCACCCTTCTGCTTGATATTATCGTATGTCTGACCACTACTGTATCTCTCCTGTGTCTTGGTCTGGTAGCCCTCTTTGGTCAGATCCAAAACGTACTCCAGCTGAAAGAAACAAATCAAATGAAATCCTCTCTCTCTCCCTTGACGTTTTAATGTACGTTTCATTTAGAGATAAATCCCTATTTTTCAACAGACAGCTCCTTCCTCACCTCAAGGAGCAAAATGGTCAATCTGCTATTTATTAACATTGCACTTTGACCAATTTGCTTCTTCGTCGGCAAGGAAGCATGCAGGACAGTGAGTCCACACGCACATGAATTTATGAAGAAAGCACATTACTCAACATCCACATCTCAAGATCTCATGCCTTAATGGTGATTCAAGATGATAAAAGCACTTTCTCTATTTCCTTGTCGGCACTCTAATTCTAACTGCAACGGTAACGGTACCGGTAACGGTAACGGTAATGACCGTCGACGACGGTACATGGGAAAGGAAATAAAGGAAAGGCATGGAACCACACAAAATACAGAAAATGGAAAGGGTGTATACACTGTAGTGTGATGTAATGGAATGGAATGAATAATACAATTTTATTTCACTTACCCCACAGGAGCCTCTAAGAACGTACGGGTCGTCAGGGTAGTCATAGCCCTCACAGGTAACTGCTATTGAGCCGAAACGGTAAGCATTGTCCATATCAGCTTTGCACTCCCACTATAAATTTGAATCACACCACAAAAAGAAACAGACATTTAAGTGAATCTGTCAATACTTGTGATTTAACTCTTCCTGGCATTCCCCTATATAGTCCTCTATACATATATCCTTCAATTCTTCCTATAGGTGATCTATTTATACTCCAAACTATACATATATAATATACAATCATGTAGCATTCGCCCAGTGGAGCTCCCTTCCCCAACACAAATAAAAGGAAACTCAACACTTAAAAAAGCATTTTCCCCAGGAACCAGTAACCAGGACTATATAAAGAAATTCAAGTACGACAGCGATCACACGATCACGGTCCTCTTTCTCCCAATTGTTTTCTCTGTCTATTCAAACAGAATAGTTTTACTTTTCATCAAACAAACGAAAGAAAAAAACTTGTAAAAAAAAAGAGAGAAAGTCTTCCACCGACGCTGTGTGACTATGTTTGTTTGCTTTCTTCCTCCTTGATTTTTCTTTCCCCGTTTTTTCTCTCTCTCTCTCTTCCGTTTACTTTTGCATTTACTTTTGTGTTTCTCACCGCATACTCACTCGCCCTCGGTGATTCTTTTAAGGTAGCAAACAGTATGATACACGAGGGAGAGAGCGCTGAGACGATTTACTTTATACATATGCCCCTCCAGCTCCAGCAGCATGGAGCCTATTGTATTTACTCACTCAAGACTAACTGAGCGTATCGTGATTGTGAGTGAGACCATTTTTAACTCAGTATGTGCCACCTTTGCTCTGGTTCTGGTTCTGGCTCTGGCTCTACCCCCACAATGTGTGTATATAGCAAAAACCCTATGAAAAAAAAAACAAGGTCTGTCAGAAAATAGTAGGACTTTTATGATTTATGAATAATTCGGGGGGTCGTCGCTGAAACCAAACGAGAGCCATAACCACAAAACCATCCACTCAGTTTATCATTTTTTGACACAGGGAATTTTTCATCTCAACTCATTTTCTCCATTCACATGATTCCGCATCTCATCTTTGTATGAGATGGAGAGGGACAGCCAGAGACTATATACAGGATTTTAGAATAGAGGGGAAGGAGGAGAATGGAAACAATCTAGAATATTAAGTGTGATCTTGACATGTAAGGTACAGTTACCTATACACATAATGCCTTAGCACTAAAAAAAAACACACAAAAACCTCAATCTCTGCCTAATCCATAATATCCACGGTCGATGGTTTTTTATTCTGTGCCACGAAACCATCTTAAACTCCTTAGCCTTTCACAAACAAAATCAAGAGTGAGAGCAGCACACTGTATTACATGAAGAGTTACTTGACAAAACGGGATAAGTCCATTTTTAAAAAATTAGATTATGTGCGTTACGTGTACTATTCGACTAGATACGTTACTGTGTTAAATGGGAAAGGTCAAAGTTCAACCAAAGTAATTTTTTAAAATAGCCTTTTTTTTTTGTTCATTCAATGATTTTTGGCAAAATGGGATAAGCCCACCTAAAATATGGAATTCTGATCTAAATTTTGTTTTCCAGTGTTTTCGTAGTTTGTAGAAGGCAATTGCCGTGCGTTAATTTCCTTATGCGGGAAAAAGTTGAAAAGTTGAAAAGCGTTTGGTTTCACTCAAAACGATTAACATTTTACCTCACGGACTTTTGACTCCATGTTAAGTTATTGATTTTGAGGCAAAACGGAAAAAGTCAACAAATTAAAATTTCGAAAATTTTTAAAAAAATCCCAGAGTCAGTCTAGATTTATGAAACTGTTTGTAATAACGCTTCATCAGTTACAGTACCCGTAGAAAACAATTGAGCTCAAAAAAATAATCCTGACACTTTTTATATTCATTATAATTCGTTGTTCCTGTAAAATTTGCTTTGATGGACTTGACCCATTTTGCCAAAAAACTCTTCATATCCTGCTTTACGGGAGTGGTGGGGGAGGGGGTATTGGAGCGTGGCTATTACACTTACATGGGGATTAGTTTTTGTACTACATAATAATAATGTGTAAAAAGTAATTATCTGTATACGTGTAGTAGTAGGCATAAAGAGTAGATTAGAATGCTCCATTATTGAACCTACCTGAAAGTCAGCTCCGTCCCAGCCTCTGTTGTAGCACTGGACCACTTGAGGCACGAATGCATCACATCCCGCAGTTCCTCCAGTACATTTAATCTGCGGCACACCAGCAGAACGACGACCATTTGTAAACTGTCCCACTCGAAGAGTTAACGTCTGAACATCTTTTAACAGGATTTTGTCACCACTTCCTCCTGTCATCCCACAAAGACAACAAACATAGTTGAGAAACCTTCAATATTTTATACATTAAACATGCTCTCTGATCCCCGCAGTAAAACTCGATCAAGACTCTCAAGCTTGTGGCGAAGGATGACTACGCAAAATAAAAAGGAAAGAGACGAAAGACAAGACGCTAAAGTTATACAAAAGATTTCGTGTGGAAACATCGTCGGATGAATGGTGAAATGGTGAGAGTGTGCGGCTCTTGTCTCTAAAACTTAACTTTCTAAACTCTAAAGCCCTATGTTGATGTTGATGTTATGAATAGGTCTCTAGACTACACAGTAGTAGCTAGTAGAAATATTGGTATTGCCATTCGGTATTCTGAGGACACTTGCACATATACGTACCTAATACGTCTTCCCTCCTCCCTACTGCAGTATTCTACGAGCCGACATTTAAAGAGCCATTGAAATTAAGAACTGTGTTATGTAACATAAAATAAAACATTTCTGCTATTGACGGACAGAATTTTCACGGTTGATTGGAGGAGAAGAAAGGAAGCTCTTGCTTTTCTTCTTGTTTTTCAACTTCTACAGATATTTCTTCCGTATTACATAACAGTCTGAAATGTTCGTGCTAGAATGAATTCTGAGCATTAAGAGAAATAGCTGACTGGAAGAAAGACTACTTTCACGGACTATTACCACTTGTCGATTTTCAATATAAAGCGTAGACAACTGTGAAGTTGAGTAGGTAGGTGTAGGGAGGCAGAGAGGAAGTAAACAAGGACAAAAAAAAAGTACCTACAGCTCAAATTACTTAGAGAATCATTCTTGAAGACGACATGACATTGACAACGATCAGATTTGTATCCCTCTTTAGCTCTCCTGAACAGCCCTATTATTATGAACTATGAAAGTCCACTCTCCAATAGACCATTATTTGTACTATTTCTAATCTACAATTTTAATTGCAGAAAAGGTACACTTCCACAAATTTAGGAGGGATTAAATCATAATTATTAATTATGTTGTCTTTACACTTAATTTTAATTACCGTATTTGTTCGAACACGCGCCCCAGCGCTTACTACAATTTTGTAGACTGACGACTGACAGCCCGGTGCTAATTTATTTATTAATGCTTAGATTACGGTTTATTCAGTCAAATACGGTATTTATTAAACTATAGTAATATGCAAGTTGCCTTGCTACTGTAAGCCTGTGGAGCTGGTTTTCATAGTCATAGTCAACACTAAAAATCAACAATGACGATAACGAACACTGCTTCATGTTAAGCTTTTATATTTAAGGATCTCATAAAATTCAAGTTTAAGCTAACCCTGCTGTAAAATAATTAATTGCCAGTGCAGTGTCTTAATTTTCACAACTTAATAATTGTATTGCAGATCTAACATAAAAAAAATCCAATAAAATATTTGCATATTATAGAAAAGAAAAAAATTGTTAAAAAATAAAGACGTGCCTGTCAGACCTTTTTATTCTTTGAATATTAAATTTTATACACTTTTATTTTGTAGGTAGAAGCTTTGGAAAATTTACTTACACCTAACTTCCCTTTATGTAGATTGAAATTCACACTCGGCTCAACGCACAAAAAGCAGGAAATGGAATTTCATTCATATTGAGATATTTGTTCATTTCAAGACAAATAATGCAGTTGCCAATGACACAGGTTGTCATGCTATCTCCATATTTCCACTTCAAAAAACACATTTTTATAGTATTGTGATTGTGATGCACATTATATTACTATTCTGAATTATTATTGTTATGTAAAAAGTCGAGTTCAATCCGAAATTTGTTTTAAGGTGCCAGTGATATCCTGCATGTTTAAATGTTTACTACCTACATCATCTGCTATGGTAGTACCTTACCAACATACATATTATATGAATATACCCAGTTACTTACAAGACATCGGAACCGGAGCAGAAGTCCGATACGAAGCCATAAACGATTTACTAACGATTATACACACGAAGGTATAACTGGTACACTATATACTGGTACTCCCATATGATGTTAAAAGCATAGCACCACATTCTTCTGGCTAAAGAATTTGACTACGACCATTGCATATTTGCATATAAGCAAATCTTTGAAGACTAAATGCCGAACATACTACGTCGAATACATGTGACTACAATCTACCCCTTACCACCAGAATTCGGAGTATAAGGGAAGGTAGAATTGAAGTGCAGAGGCACGTAGTCTGTTGTGCTTTCATCAAAAATATTCCCGTTTTAAGACACAAAGCAGGACGTGGGAACTAATCCTACCGAAACAGGAATTCGGTTGGAATGTCACGGCTCGGAGCGCTACTACTACGCTACGTGATTCCAATTTCATCCAAAATACACGCAGACAACGGGGTAAACTCCCCCCTTGGACTTTATACATCTATAACAGCAGAATTCAAATATAATTGTCAAAATTTTAAAGTAAAACCGAAGGAACCGAGGCTAAACTGTAGTAATCGCCACTTTTCCCATGACGTTTCTGAATATTATGTAACCTACATAAGTAATATGATGGTGAAGAGTCATTTTGACGTAAGCCCAGTCCACAGCTAAAATCACTCAGTCGAAAATTTCCATCGGATTCTTAAAATCACTCTCTCGTAAGTCCTGTCCATTGGCTGCACCAGCTGTTATTAACTCAATGAACACTAGTGACAGAATGACTTTAGCTGTGAACTGCACTTACGCCAGAATGACCCATTCATCGACGATATATTGGAAAAATGTGGAAATCTGGACCTGGACTGATAGCTCATGTCCGAGATTCGCGTGTCTACCTATTATCTACTCTAAACTTCTTGGCATTCGCTATAACAGCATTTGTGTATTATACAAGCTATATGTATTTTTGGAGGATGGAATTTTTTTTACAAAAATTTACGATTTTATCAAACCTCTATTTGCAGTCGCTAGAATTCCAGCAGTTTATATGAACCAGAAATAATACAGAAGTTACAGTTATTAAAATAGACCTTTATTAGTAAGTTTGAATATTGTTTTATACTGGAAAATAAAAATCCTGAATGTATTGATTGTGATTTTGTGAGAAGTTTCCTCTCTTTTTCTTTTTGATTCGTAGATGCCTCGATCCATTCTGCAAATATTATAGATTACAGAAATACAGCAGATGGCAGATGCAGATAAGGGGTGGCAGATGTGGTTGATAGCAAAGCAGGTTATATGCATGTTTATGATTTACAAGTCTCGTAATTTCAACTAACGACTAACGATAAGTACAAAAGCTCATCCCAATTTTATTGCAAGACAAAAAAAAATCTTGACAGCTTCAGCTGTTTTCAAAATAAATTCGGTAAGAAAAAAATATACGAAAATCGCGTACGGTTCCAACTCAAAATTAAAATCAAATAACCATTCCAGCAATAAGGCTGGTTGAAATGTAGCTTTCGTCAAACTGAACTCAACAAAAGTGTCTTCAAATGTAAGCGTAATTTAGAATTATGCTCCAATTTAAAGCCCTAATTTAATCATAATTAAAAATGGCATAAATACAATTGGCAGTTTCGATAGACCGATCGGAAGATTAGTGTGATATTTAACAACTGCCTATTGGTCGCTCGAAACTGCCAACTGTACTGCAGCTATTAAAAATGTATTTACAATATTCCATGAAGTACAAATTCAATGCGCAATTGCTTGTTAGCTTGTTAAACATTTTTTACACAACGCATCCTCCCAGCAGCCGCAAATGTACATAGCTACGAACATATTCTACGAAATAATATCGTATTGAATCAGTTTTATTGACATCGTCTATGTCAACAGCTAATATTTACTACAAAACAGAGGTTTACAAAATATACATATATATTTTTTTTAATACTGTATTAATTCCGAAAACAACAACACAAAAAATTGTACCATCGCCAACATAAGATTCGAATGTTGAAATTACAGTTGTTTTACCTTTTTTTACCTATGCAGGCCCCAGGTGTGTTTATATAGAAAGTTAATCTTCTTACTTGATAAGAGTATTATTAGTCAACTGTAGAAATACTATACTCCTCTGTTAAAATCAATCGCATGCTGTTATACTTAGGGTAGGGATGCCAGACTAGTGTTGTAATATTGTAAATGGTATTAATGGTAATAATATTGTAATAATTGTATTTTTATAAAATTACATTTACAATTTGGAATTTTAATTGCAAATACAATTATTACAATATTCCTCGGGTGTTATAGTATTGTAAATTACATTACAATATCAAATCGTGTTTTCTGCAATGTGTTCTGAGCCCCTGTTTTACACTGAAATCGTGTATCTACATGGTAGTTTTACCAAGATAAATACCAAGTCAGTAGTTTAGTCCTAAGTAGGGGTCAGTGATGAGTTTGATAAGGTTCCAAAAGCACGTAATTGTATAATGTCATTGTATTGTAATTTACGATACTGCAATGTATGTAGTATTTGATTATTGTAATTTACAATTACAACTTAATTATTGTAATTAATATTTTTACAATATTACGGCACTATGCCAGACGTCCTAATTTAGGGGGACTGTCCTGATTTGGATACTCATGTCCCATGTCCTGTCTAGATCCTAACCAGGACGCAAATTGTTCTAATTTTAGCACAACCCTATTTTTGACATAAAACAATGCAATACTGCACCAAGTTAGGATAAAAGTGCAGTAATTGAATCGCGCACTCTATCTGTATTTTATCAGTTGTTCCAGTTCAAATATGTGTGCAATGTGCATCAGTTGGTTTCTTGGTTGTAGGATTATTCCTACCCGGATTATTTCTACCCGGACTTTTCCTACCCAGGACCATGACTTATGTAGAAACGAAAAACAAGTATATATATACCTATTTATGAATGTACCGTAATAGCACGGCAGTTTCAAACTAAAATATTAAATTATTACTTTTACTAGTTTTCACAAAGTCGCAAATATGCATTTTTAGCCTAGCAATTACTGCGGTAATAAAGCAAGAAATATTATTGTACTAGCAAGTCTAAATAACTCAAGGTTCTAATACAATACACAAGTTGTGGGTATATCATTGCGCGATGTGTAGTTTCTTTTCTTGTACATGGGTAGGGAAAGTCCGGGTAGGATAAGTCCGTTTACCGGTTTTTTGTGTATCTACTGATTACTTTTTGATATATACATTTTATATACTTTATAAATAAAATAACAAGCCTAATCTCTGTATAACACAATTTTGAAACGTACACTGAGTCCTTTAAGTTATCCTTATTGGATGGCAGTGACAGTGTCATATTGGTTTTAATAAAGTTGTCTTTTGCCCTAGAAGTTGCACACATACGGCATCATACATTCAGTGTATTTTCTATTTCCAAGAAGCAAGAATTTTATCCAGTATCCGTCATTCGTACATTTCCGAAGTTGTGCTTAGTTTAGATTTAAGTTAAGATTTCCCTTTTAGAGTGATATAAGTCTAGTATGTGTTTGTAGTCCGTGTGACAGGAGTAATATTTTTCAGTCAGGGATATTTGGATTTTTGACACCGTCGAACCTTCGACTTGACACAGTCGAATCTGGACTGGTTCTTGTTGACTGACACCTAAAGAGGTTTAATTTGAACTACAAATGGTTTTTACGTCTATTTAAAGTGGTTAATTACCAACTAAAAACAGTTTTTGCTGTTGCATAAAATTGTTTTAGTGAATAGCGCATTACATAGTTCTAAATTCTGCTGCCGCCTTCTCTAAAAATAATTAAAATATGTATTAATTTATAATAAATTAGTGGTAAAGTGCCTATATGTGAACAACTTTATTTTTGGTGAACCACATTTTTTTGATAAATTTGACGGGCTGAAGGAAGTTATTGTACAAGAGTGGATCAAAATTTAAGCTCAAAGATAAATCTATTGCAGATTTGTAATTTCAATTTTTTCAAACCCAAAAAAATTGCCGAAACTTCCAAAAAGCTATTTGTTTTACGTATTTAATGTACACATTTACTTATATTGCGAGCGAATATTTTCTTTAGTGAAATAACGTTAGCCTGATCAACGAAGAATTCGTAAAGCCAAAAAGTAAGAACCAATTTTGAAACCAAAAAGTACCCTGAAAATTGAAATGCACCAGGGGCTTTTTGGAAATAAAAAATTGTCACGGGTACTTGGTCATCTAAGAAATGTAAAAATAGCCGTTAAATGTTAATGATACATTGTTGTTTGGACGCATAAACATAGTAAGTGTGTTAAAAGTATTAAAATAAAAGTAGGTGCTAAACGTTTTGACAGTTGACAGCCATTTCTTTTTGGTAAAGTGTCCTGATTTCGAGCATTTTAAATCCGACAACCCTAATTATACAAGGAGTTTTCAAAAGATCAGTTTTAGGTCGAGTATTACACTATCTTGACTCTTGACTCGGCTGCACGCTTGAAAACTTATATAGGTACTTGAAAATACATAATATTACATACTGAATCAATACATCTTATTGTACTAGTATGTCTATTACCTCTATAATTAACTGATGCATCCTACTCTAAACTTTCAAGTTACACTATATGCTTCAAATGTGTTGAATTTACTAAAAATGTTTCAAAACAATGGACTCCTAATATTTAACCATGGGGCTGTTGTTTTGATATCCTTAATCCAATATCATAGATTTCGGCTGAGAATTACTGTTTCGATATTTGATATTTGAACAATTCGACAAACTTAAACACTAACAAAAAGTACGCAAATAATTTACTGCTGTAAGCCAGATACGTAATCTCAATTGTGTTGATTGCCACACTAAAATATAAAATGTGACCACAACAATATTTTTATTCTTACTAGTTAGTTTAGTATACTAGAATCAAATTTTGATATTATTATGTTAAGTCACAGTCACTAATTGACGACTTCAACTTTTACGAAATATTTTTCTTACCCCAAGCCGAAGCTTCCAAGGTCAAGATGACCCAGATAAAAAGTCCAAAATTCTTCATTATCTGTTTATTTGTAAGTATATCACAACACTGACACAACAATTATCTACAAACTTATTCACAAACTTTAGAAAAACTACAAATTCTATAGTCAAAGTACAAATTACTGATGGGCGGAAATGCGGAAATGCTCTTAACTATAGTCAATATTTAAAATAGTTTAGTTTTGTTCACTTTGTACTTAAAAAACATTATAACCCATGTAAATAATCGCACAAAATACAGTATTATTATTTGAGATTAATATATAATTTAATGAGCGATAAAATAAAATTCTTTCCTCTTTAAGTGCTTTAATAAATGTTGAAATTCTTGAATATTCGTGATATTTCTATTTCTAGATTCTAGAT
>JAQFZE010002506.1:0-14444 GCA_034695245.1 Dicyrtomina saundersi | reverse complement strand
TAGTCAGCGGTGAAAAAATTATTATATGCTTCTGTAAACAGAAGCGAGTCTCAATTTTTGTTGGTCTCTTATTAAATGTACTGTAGAGTACAAACAAAACAATTCAAGCTAACTCTTCCATTTGTGAATCCCCCATTTGTACAGGGAGCCCTTGACTCTAGAATTATTATGGTAAAATAATTTTTTCAAATTGTATGAAACCTACAGACTGATGAAAGACGACAATACAGTAAAATACTTTTATAAATAGATTAATTGTACAACAATTATTATTAGTAGGTAATAATAATATTTAAAAAAAATCATTTCCAAAGAAAAATTTGCAGCCAAAAATAAAGAATAATCAAGAAATAAAAAATTATCACATTCCTCAAACTGTATTCATTATTGTCAATCTCAAGCCAAACATTTAACAGATTATTATAGACAAAATAAAACACCCACTGAAAATTAGACCGTGTACTGTTTACTGTTACGGGTCAGTAATTTAAGTTTTTCAAAAAATAAAAAAGACAAATTAGCAATACAGACTGTGTATTATTAGGTACTAGGTGCCTAAGCAGTGAGTGCAAGTATCATGTAAAACTGAAGTATTCGGTTAATCACTAGTTAAATTTTAATACGTACGCAGTATTAAAATGAAGTAGGGGGTTGGGCATAGTAATTTATTTTGTAAGTTTATTAACTCCACATGCAATGCAAGACTATGTTTTTGTAAGTAGCATTTTTTTTAAAGTATAAAATATATCACACACATAGATTTTACTATCCAACGTCAACTTAAACAATTATATAAATATATGAATACAAGGAAGTTGAACGGTCGGGTCTCTGGTAAATGCGTACGTACCTAATAGCCTTTTTGACTTTCTTTAAACGTTATAGAAAGTGAGCTGACCTACAAATTACCTAGTGTTCATTACATATTATAGAGGTCCTTAATTACAATAAATAATGAGACACTTTTACTATAGCTATACAATACGGTGAGCTAAAAGCTAACTGCTACGAGTCTAAATCCAACCTGAATTTGTTTTTCAAGTGAACAATTAAAGGCTATATAATGAAATAATTAGGTGCAAAAAGAAAAAAAGGTAAAGTACATAAATGAAGAAAGCCGGCACAGAAGAGTATATAGTGTGTGTACAGTGTATAGGGAGTATACATTACCTAGCTAAAATACAGACTAGTATAGAAAGTAGAAAGTAGAAAGGGGGTACTGCTCCACTTTTGCCCATAGGTAGTACTGACATAATTTATAATAAATTATATCAGGCAAAAGCTACATCACCCCGAGCGAGAATATTAATGAATAACCTTTGCATTAATATGTAACGGACACGAGTGATATAATCTATGATGACACTTGAACCGTCATCTGATACAATATACCAAAAAATACAAAACAAAATGCTATTAAGAAATGCGGGAAAAAGCTATGAAAACCAGAAAAATTGAAGCCCAGAACCAGAAGAATATACCCATGTGAAAAAAAGATGTACTGTCAGTACTGATAATGTGAGTAATTTTGGTGAATTAAAATTTAAAAAAAAATAAGCTACTGAAGTGAGAATTAAATATAGAAGGAAAAGAAATTAATAAATGAGTATAATTACATTGATACGCCAATTTAGAGACAGATATACACAAGTAGTCACGTAAGTAATAAAGTGAAAGTTGACAAAGGCTAGACTACAATAGAAAGAGAGAGAGAGAAAGAAAGTGAGAAATAATTCTGGCACCTGGATAAGTTCGGGACTGGGCGTGCGAGCAGGGGTGACAGGTGCTGGGGCTACTCTCAAAAGTCCATCTTCTGGAGACATGGCACGGTTAAACTCCACATCAGTTCCTTCATCTGACGCCTCCTCCTCTTTAATATTGACACTGGAGCGCTTCCGTTGACTCGGAAGACCATCATAAGTACTCGTCGCACTCGCGCTGTCACTTCCGCTCCCGCTCCCCTTCCCACTACTACAAGTCGTGGACGTCCCGGTTCCGGTCCCAGTCCCCGTTACCGTCCTCGTCGTAGATGAAGTCGTCTCAGAGGTTTCTGTGGTGGACGTGGTCGTCGTGTCAGATTTAGTACGGGAACTAGTTGACTGCTCAGACTGTGATTGTTTGGATTGGGACTGGGATTGAGATCTGGTGGTTGTATGGGTATCTGTCCCTTCCGACCTGGACGTTTCTGACTCATCAATACTCACCCCCAAAGCATCAGACTAGAAAATCATTTGCGAAGACAAATAACAACCCATCACCAATAAGCAATATATATTTAGTACAGATAGACAGCTACATAGGTATAGTAAATATACGGTAGGTAGGTTTATTGCAGTTTTTTTAAGCTTTTTTTGTGTGTGTGTGAAAAGAAAAGATCACGCAGCACAGCAGAGTAAGTATTTGCTCAGAGAATTCGTAACTTATATTATAGTAATAAATCAATCTTCCACGACAGGAAATCACCAGTGTATATTAATATCGTGACCATGAAATTGCGTGCACAACAAGTTTGAATTAAGGTAAAGTCAGCTACCACCGCGAACAAACGCGAGAAAGCGATGACATATTATATTTGATTACATTTTCCACAGAATAAAGAATAGATTTTGCAAAGGATATAGCATAGCGAGAGTTTAGCAAGTAGAGAGAAACTTGTTCACTGTGTCCATTGTAGGATTAATTAAATACTGACCTATTTTAAAAAATAATCCTATAGTGATTCGTACATCAGTAGACCTACACATTTAAATCTCATGTAAATTATGCATTCAGAATGCGCTCGACGAACACACACACTAAAGTTGTAAATGGAAGAATTGGGACGTCTATTAGTTTTGGTTGTGTGTAATACGTGTGTAATTAATCAAATGTAGGTATGCATAGACAAGAGAGAGACGTATTTATAGGTGGGCAGTTTAACTTACCCACTGCACTAAGCTTTGAACAAGGAATCGGACAGGATTTCCAGCAGCCCGTATGACCTCCACAGCTCGTTCGTGACTCGCTGATCTTAAATCAACATCATCCACAGCAAGAATTCTATCGCCAGTCTAAATAAAAAGGATCAAAGGGAGAATCAATTAGATAGACATAACTACATCAAAGTGGGCTCACCCAAGGGACGACAGCAAGTTTTATTTATATATGTTTCAAAGGGACTTGCTATCACTTAATGTAAATAGTTTATATGATTCACTATATTTACGTCCAAATCAAGTGTAGGGGTGGAAGGGAAACGGTAATGAATATTAATTTACCTTCAACTGCCCTGTTTTCCCTGCTGGACTATTAAGAAGAACATTTTTAATAAAGATTCCAGATATAGCAGAGCCACTGTCCGGACCAGCATTGTACAAGTCCACCTGAAAGTGTATAGAATTGGTAGGTAAAATAAAAATAGCAACACTACCTCATGTAATAAATTGAATTTGGCTAAGGGTTAAAAATAACTGCTGGTCAAAATGTAAGACTAAAAAGAGGAATAGGTAAACCGAGAAATCGAACGTACTTTGCCGCCAACGATGCTAATACCCAAACTTTTATTAGGTTCCTTAAAAACTTCGACAAGTCTCTCGGGTCCCCAATGTTTAGCTAAGAGGAGAGCACTATCTTCGGAGCCACTCATTCCTTGAGATGATTTTGCTGACAGTGGAGCATGATACTCTCTCTCCGAATTGGGAACGCCGACCATGTTGATTTCTTCACTCGTCGTTCCAGAAGCTGGAGTTGTGGCCGTACTACTAAAAACACTACCACCACCACCACCACCACTACTACCCTCTGCGACTTTCTCTGGATCGATTTTCAAAGTACTTACTACACGAGCTTTCGTGGCAACCGTCGTCGTGGATTTTATTATAGACGACTGAGATTGTTGTTCATCCACAAGATTCAACGAGGTTTTCCGAGATGAACTCAGAAGGACGGTTCCGACGACGTCCTCCTTGTTGCTGAGTTTGTTGATGCTCGTACTGGAATTTGAAATGGAGGCGTCCTCACTAGCACTACCGTTCCCACCGTCTGCACTATCCGGACTGGTGACAGCTGAAGATTTATAGATAGTTGATGATGATGATATCGTCGTCTTCGGAGGTTGAGCTTGTACGGGTACTCCTGGTCCAGCGTCTCCCGCACCACCACCACCACTAACACTAAAATTATTATTACTAGTACCACTTGCACTCGTTGCACTACTACTCGTCGTCGTCGCACTCCGCTTAGTGACTGTCACGACTTGTGCCACTTCTGGCGGAGGTGAGGGAAATATGGTTACATGTGTCACTACACGTTTTTGTATTTGGGGCTGAGGTGCTTGGATTTGATGATGTTCCGAAGTACTTATGTACACTGTACTCGTCTCACTATGTTTGGGGAAATTTGCAGTACTTGTCTGACTCAACAGAGATTTGGGTGAGGGCGATTTATTCGATGGAGGTGAGGCTCCTTGGTCCCTTTTAGTTGAAATGACAGAACTGCCAACAACGCTCGGATCACCCACAACAACACTGCTACTACTCTTTACTGTTAAACCACTTGGTCCAATTTGAGATCGTCCACTGATTGGAGCTGGAGCCACGGAGGAAGTAGATGATGGCGACGATGCAACGGTCGTTACACCACCGGCTATGGACTCCTCTGTCGACTCTTCTCCGTCTGCAGGGGTTCGGGTATGAACGCGATCCAACCTGTCACCACAGTAAGTAAGCAATAAATTAAAACAAAAGTTTACTTCCCTTTTCCACAAATATTCGAGTTAGCCTACTGCACTGGAGAGCTGGAACTGAAACTGGAATGAAACTATCGCTCTCACCAGGCCTCATGCAACGTCGTCTTTCTCAAACTCAATTCTCCCCGTTACTCTCCTCCATAAACTAAAATATATATATCTCATCGTAAATTTCCTTGTTGCGAATTTAATCTTCTTTTTTTCTTGTCATTTCCCGTAGTTATTATAAATCAAACATTGTCATATATATACCTACTTTATTTGATAAGAGAAACTTAAATAAATAAAAAAAGAGGATACCATTTCAATTATAGCTATACAGTGTACTATCTTTCCAGTTACTAGTTCCAACCCTGAGAGTTCATAATATGTTCGCGACATTATTCGCGAGGTCGGCAGAAAAGAAAACATATTTCAAAAATACAGGCATATAAACAAAATTATGAAGGTAATTACCTTTCAACAAACTCGGCGGTGTCATCTGCAACTGCAGCCAATTGAATTAAATACGTTTCCTTGTGAACCTCTGCGTCTCCAGACGGAATGTAGGATACACTGTAATCACCAAGGTCAAAAGATGTCATGTAGGCAGTAGGTATTAAAAGCATTATACACAAAATACAACTCAACACATTCAATATATTATATATCCCTTTTAATCCATACCCTACCAGTTACCAGTTTTAACTTAACAAGAACGACGGACTAAGGAGGAGTACAGAAAGTAAACGACCTGCACCTATACCATAATATATAATACAGATTATTACCTACTTAGCCTACTTTATCTACCTACCTACATGTATATGTGACGTAAGATACACAGAAGAAACGTGTACTTTGAGGGTGCCTTATGCGTTTGTATAATACTAAAAGTACGTAAAGCCTTTCTCAAAGATCTGATTAATTTGCAATAGTAACACTTTCTTATTTCACTTGAGTGCAGAAAGTGCAGAGTGGAGCAACTTTAGTTAAACTTTTACACGTCCATAAATTGTCTTTTCACTTCCTCTCACTCCACTTCTTGAGATTACAGTTCCGACTTGAGCCTTTGAAGAAACTTTTCCAAAATATTCTTTCAACGAATCTTCCTCTTTTCCACTTCCACTCAAAGTAGATAAACTCGACTGAGCAAGTGAACTGGGGCAACAATAAACTGGGTGGTAGGTACTTCCTATAATACCTCTATGCATTCTTTCTCGTTTAGATAGTAATATATAGTTGAGCCGTTTAGATAAGAACAAGCCGTGTGCCCTTACCTCGTCACTCGTAGTCGTAGTCGTAATCCTAATTCAAGACAGATTCGAGCGAGACCCACTACCTACCCATATTTTTCTCATCAATATATCTACAAAGCGATTAGTCCAAATCCGATGTATTGAGAAAATATCCAGCTATAACTAAAAGTAGCAGCCCAGCCTATGTAACCTAGAGCTATGTATCCCGCATAACGTTATATTACGATTTAGTTTTAGTGCACACAGTTACCTGTTAATAGAAATAAAAGTCAACGCCAAAGTCGAAGACGTTAGGGACTAACCTATGCTATGGAAGGAACTGCTTTAAACAGAAAGTCAAGAGGACGTAAAACAAAAACTTTATTTACGCTGGTAGGTACTCAATTTTCCTTCCCATGAGGACACGATTTAATACTTACTACTGTTTTTTATTCGGGTATTTGAATAAAAATGAAACTTATTAGTCAAATGTGAAGAAGATGACCCTAACTGTCAAGATCGCGTAGAGCAGGAAAGTTAAAAAGGGAAGCCAATTCCCATTCAGAACTGTACGTGCTTGGCAAAGCTAGAGGGACGAGTAAAAGTGTTCAACTTTTTATACTGTGTGAGTGAACCAGATGTGAGTACGAGTACAGAAGACAGAGAGAGAGAGACCTAAAAACGAGATCGGTGAGGAGACTAACTTTTTCCTCTCATAATAATATGTGCTCCTTCAAAAAGTCTCCAAGGGAAACTAACACTAGAGAGAGAAAGAAAGAGAGAATTTGGTCAAATATCGACGACGACAGTGAATTTGACAGGAATCCCCTTATTTATTCAAAGTTATTTTAGCTCCTAAAATCCTATACGTAATGGCAATTCATCCACATCCATATAGTTTCATTCCCCTCTTGAGAGGCCCCACATCCTATTTATCTTCACTGTCTATACAGGCAATAATCTCCTAAACGCCTTATGACACTGTGACTTGCATACATGAACCAATAAGTATTTGATTTCCATTGACAATCCAAAATCCAATATTACATCTAGGTATATATACATAATACCTAATATAATATTATGTTCCACGTTCGAACATTTGTCTTACTTTCCTATATGTCCCTATTGCCTATAGTCGTACCCCTTAGAGAGGTACACGTATAATATACTTTTTCTACGTTTCTAATTCTGCACAATGTCACTCCAACTATAATAATAATATCGACTATGAGACTGTCAGAGGCCTGGAATATAAGTATATGTATATAGATGCATAAAAACTACTACGTGCATGTCTGTGTAACGAGATTTTTGCCAATAAATTTCGTATGTGCCTATAGGGACTGACACAGTTGGACTGGTAAACTGGTAACTAGTATGAAGCACCCACTACAGCCAGGACGAGGAGCATGAGGAGCAATGGAAATGAACGTGGCGAGCAGCCTAAGAAAACTGACAGAAAAACGATGAAGCCTCCTAAGTCAGCCTCGTGAAATGACAACGACTTTTTTTTAACAGGATTTCAACAAACTACTACTGACTGTAGGACGAGGACCAGGACCAGGACGAACTACTACTACTGCATTAAAGCAGATTCCATTACATTAGGCATAGATTATTGTTCGATCGACAAAGAATTTTTTTAACGTCCCTAATACCACACCACCCGCCCCATACATACTTTTCCGTGTATATACAATTGTAGACGTTATGTAATGTATGTGTATAGGTGGGTACTTGATAACATAAAATAGAATGAATAAGGCATTCACATAAACGTATGAATAGTCTATCACCTACAGTCACACACATATAATTGGATAAATACCTTGCCCTCATAGATATTTGGACTACCTACACTCTTTTAGCTTATATAAAGACTGACTTTCAAGTATTCTCTCCTCTTCCGTCCCCCTCTTTTATTTCAGACTGCAAAAATATAAAAGAGTCACATTGATTCCAAAAATTGACTGCCTAGTTTTAGTCGAGACTTATTTACTATGCCATTCTGGCACTAGTTTATTTTGGCACAAAACGTCCTTGTTATTTTTCTACATGAAAAGTTAGGAGAAGGATAGATACATAGGGCGGAAGGCAGATGAACATTCTATCTAACTGTTCCCTATAGATTCCCACTCTCCTCAGCCGGATGGTCACTGTTCATAATTCTAAATCCAAAAAGAGCGAAACCTGCTTTCCTTCCAACTCTCACCGACTCCTCTGTCTGATGAACTGTGTGGATATGATAAGTGTAAATAAATAAACAGAAAACACAGCAAAATATTTAAAAGCTGAAATGTACAAAAATCCAAACCACCGCTGTGTAAGTAAAAGGCACATGATTTTTATCCTGACACAAAAAAATACCAGATAATATATTACCACATTACCAGCATGTCTTCCCCACTCTATGCCAAGAATTTAACTTTGAAATAACATAGAATCTACCAGTATAAATGTGAGGGATGATGATGCAAAAATCAATACTAGTTTCCGCTGATTGGCTCAGAAATTAGTAAAACAAAAAATGACTACAAATACCCAGTAGTCATTTTTTTCAGTTCTGGAAATCAGTCCAATTAAATCCATATGCTGGTAATGAAAATGGCATTATATCATTATATTTATTACTCTCAAGTAGACAGCCGCCTGCTACACACAAATTTGGAAATCAAAATTATGAATGTAAATGAGTGTTAATTTAATTTGGACGATTCTAGAATATCTACGTAGAATGTGTCTTAAGTTACGGAGCGGAGGTATAACTCCTATAGTATGTACTACATATACCTTAGAGACTTCCTATCTGTGCTATACACCCTGGGAGTGTGAAGAGGGCGAAAAAAAATTCATTTGAATTTATAATTAATTATAAAAGGGACCTGTCTGCGTCATGCATCCTCCTGTCCAAACGTGACAGTACTCACTAACACTAACATACTAATAAACTTCATCATACATAAGCAGATTGAATAAAATCTTGTGAAAATCCAATTCATTGTGTTTGTTACCTCAAGTCCTTTGAGTAGAGTTGGGCACGGCGTAGAATGGCTCGTACTTGTGAGTTGGTCACATTTCTCAATGATTCATTGTTAATGGTGACAATGTAATCCCCAACTCGAATACGTCCATCTTGAGCAATCGGACTATTTTTGGCGAGGGATGTCACAATGACACCATTAATTCCACCTTCGATAACTTCTACATTCATTCCAAGTTGATCATCTTCCTTTCTCAGCTTGATCGTCCTTTCGAGAGCGGATGGGAGGGGAGGAATATTGTTGATGAGAGCGGAGCCACTGCCACTGCCTGCAGCACCAGTGGCGGAGACTGGAGCAAGATCCACTTCGGTACCGGATCGGTAAGAATGTATCAAACGCTCCGTTGCCACCGGAACAATCAACGGATTTACCTTGCGCCACACATAGTACTTAGATAGGTATAATTATACAGGTAATGGTATGGTTATGATATTGTTTTTCAGCTATATGCCTTATTTTTTATTTCTTTTTCAAATTCGTGCCGTCTACATTTAAAAGCCATGTAAAATTGTCATTAAGTCTTATACTGCAATATTTAGTATATTTTGCGAAGAGCTGTCATGCTGACTATATTGCCTTGCCACAAATACACATAAAAAAAAATTATTGCCTCCATCACCATTTCTACCACGTATTTCACATATCATGCCGTGTCTATAATTTCTAATGCTAACAACATTACACAGAGTATTAAATTAACGAATGTGAACCGAAAAACTAAATAAATATGACAGAAGTTAGCACGAGCACATTTAGTCCTCTGAAGTATGTACATAGACTCACTTCATATGTATATCTCTCACACGTATGTATGACGTAGAGATACACAAAATAACACATTGCAATTTTGCTCTATCAAAGTGACACACCCATACTCATTAACTCATTCCATTCCACATAATGTATCATACAATTGTTGAGTAAACATGCAGCATTCACGACATATTAAATAACCGTAAAAAAAATGATGGAAATTAGAAACTAAAAATAAAGTCAATAGGCGGTTGACATGCAAATTCCAAGTTACAGTTAGTGCTGGGATTATAATTTGATCTGACATTAATTCCACTTTCCTATCCCTCGTATAAAATTTTGAGGCAAGCGCGTGGTAAAAGTAATAAGAATAAATAACATTCACAAAGTCCATGCACATCAAAAAGAAAATAAATACGCATAGTAAAATAAATTAAACAATAAGAAGAAATAAATGAAACAGAATAAGATTTTCATTCTCTGATTTTTATTGAGACTTCAAAAGAGTAAAGAGTTTGAAGGAAGTGAAAGACTTATAAATAATAGTCTATGGAGGAGAACAAAATAATAAGATCAGAATTAAATTCCGGCTACTACGATATAATAATATATTATTAAGACATTTCCGACACTACAGAGCGCAATAATACCGCAATGCCAACAATATTATTGAATTAATTTATAGAATACTAAAAATAAAAACTAAAAACAATAAATAACTATAGAACAAGCCTCTGCCCATCAACGTCAACAACTGACAATACTATACCAGTACTGCAATGGTCAATAGAGCTTATCTAATATAAATATAGGTAATGATAACAACTGGGAGAGCGAGAGCAGTACACTAATAGCTCGCGTACATACTATTAGCTTTAAAAATCTTTTTGGCAATAAGCCATACGCCAGTCACCTGAGCTAACTATAAGCGTCACTACAGACTAGACAATAAATTGGTAAATAAATCAACTGATTAATTAATAAAACTGTATAGCCAGTTGCCAACCAATAAGGTAGAACATACAATAGCACCAACACCGTACCACTAAATTATAAATGAAGTTCCGTACAGACTATATAATATTGCTTCTACCGAAAACTATTAATTAGATTCAAGCTCATAAGCAATACAGAGATACGACTAAAATTGATGATCCATACACATTAATTAAACTAAAACGACTCAATGATACGACGAGCTCCAATAAATACTCTACTAAACTACATAAACAATTAATATATAGCTGTCACCGCATTGCAGACGACGGGGATAACAAAATCAAATCATGCACTTTCACAAAATATTTTTGAATAGATGGCACGATTTTTTTTAGGCAATAGCATCATCTCCAAAAGAGGATGGAACGCCAAAAATATGAATAATTTTTACTTGATTTGACCCGTGCTCCCTTGAATCTTGTTCAATTAGCTCTGGACTCAATATCCTATCATCTGGAAGGCCTTCGACAACATCTGGTGGAGGACTAACGGGTAAAGGTGGAGGAGGTAATGTGTCCTATTTAATAAAAAAAATCACAAAAGTTATTTCATTTGTCATTATTTTGTAGCCTTTACAAAAAAACCAAATATAAAATTGTAATTAATTGTTTAGCGCTAGTACGATTACAAAAGTACAATAATTGGAAGCTTACTTCATCACTCTGAACTGACGACAATGTCGTTGTGTCTGGCATGGGAAGAGGTTTTGCTACGGCAATTCGAACAATACCCCTGGGAGCCCCTTTCAAAGCTTGTACAGCCTGATCCAAAGACGCATTCTCAAGATTGATTTCATTGACAGCGAGGAGACGATCACCAGGAATGAGACGTCCATCTTGTTGAGCTACACCACCCGGCACTAAGCTTCGAATAACAATCACTGTTTCACTTGGATTCATGGGATCTTGGTAGTCGAGTATAGAGAAGCCGAGTCCCCGGTCACCCTTGGGTAATTCAATGATATGAGGATCTGAGCTCCACATGGCAAGTCCAGTTAGAGGCTCGAGTGAACGAGATTTTAATTTCGAAAGACTTGTTTCCGTCGCTGCTGTTGTCCCCGTCGATGCCAAAGAACCATCTGATTTTGCTTTCACAAGACGATCCGATCCTTGGAACAAGTTCTGAAGACTTCCTCCGAGAATATTCTGCAAGAAAATTTCAAGACAAAAAAAATGAATGCGAAACTCAATATTTCTTCGCTGACATTTTTATTTTCTAACCCATTCTTCCAACCAATATCCTCCGCGGATCGGTACACATTTATCTTACGTTCCAGTAGGCAGACCCTACTACCCATACTATGCCCCTTAATATACAACAGAACACAGTAGAAATGCAATCCACATTCCAGTAAAAGAAATAATAAAAATGAAGAGTGAGAGAGAGAGAAAAAAAATACGAATCTCACAGAAACCATTTATTGGTTTTATATCAAGTTACCTAACATGTACTGTGCAAATGAAATAAACTCCAACTTCAAAATCGAAAAGCCAATACTCTCAATATTCAGTTTCAATTTTTCAAAAGGTCAAATACATGGAAATAAGACGAAACAAGAAACTATGTAACATATATGTAATAACTTTATCAAGTCAATTCTACTTTTATTTGTATTTCCCCAACATACTAATAACTTAGCTACGTGTGGGCTATGAAGCTTACCCGTGCAGCAAAAGCATTTCGATCTTGTGAAGTGTCGATGGGGCGAGATGGAGGAGGCTGTCCAGGTCGTCGCGCACACACGATCCGAACGCTCATAGGAAGATCCTTTAAAATACCTACGACTTCTACATGATTCAAACCCAGGAGTCGTCGTCCATTTACCTATGATAAAGATCACAATATACATAAATCAGTGTCATCCTTCCCCATAATCATAACAATTCTAACTCCAACTCACATTACTTTCCATGTCTACATAGCAGTACAGATTCCACAAACTCATTCTACTACAACACTATACACAATTCCTACCAAGCTGAGTTGTCAACTTAGTTAGTATTTGCGGATGAGAATGTGGGACGTAGATTATAAGAAATGAAAAGGGGAAAAAAATATAAACTACTTGCTTGAAAGAGAAAAACATCCTATGGCTGGAGGACAAGAAATGTGAGTCGTAATGGAATGGAATGGTAAAGATATGTAGTAGGTTGTGGATGCCCACAAAACATTATCACTATGGGTAGTGTACATTACCTCTAACAATTCGTCTCCACTAAGAAGCTTCTCACCCCGACCCACAGGACCATCAGCGAGGATGGAACGGATGTAATGATGAGGACGAACTTCTCTCCCATCTTCCACATCCACAGTCCCCTCCAAACTGATGCCGAGTCCCCCGCCTTCTTTCGCTTTACTCAACTGTGACACGACAATGTCACAGTCGGGTCCCATTATTTTACCCCATTTAGCCATAATCGCCGCTTCAACTGTGGGTAGAATGTCACCCTCGTAACGAGTGTCAATCAACATTTCCAAATCTTCTAAATCTAAATCCTCATTCCGAGTCTCGACAGCAATCTCCTCGTCCTCTTCTTCGTCTTCTTCCCCGATACCCGTAGCAAGAATCTCTTCCGTCTCACCATCCTGAAAATGTCACAAGTATCAAACCTCCCGCTCCCATACACTCCACTCACTCTACCATCAGGCCAACAGCATCACCATCCAGGTCATAATCCCGATGTATTATTATCAGTATTATGAGCTAGTAAGCTCCACCGTCTCAACACTGACAAGGGCTATGACACTGATTCAACACTATAGTAAATTTAGTGTTAGCATAACGAACGAACGAGCGAGCACACCAAATATTACAAAAAGAACCATAAAAACCATAAACCACACAAAAAGATACTACTACCTGCCAACGTCAACTTACCTTACAAACCCTGAAAATTTTGTAATTTAACAGAAGCATTTGAGCAATAGTCAGTTATACACATAAAACATGATTAATTAGTCTGATTTACATTCAAAGACACCAGCAGCCGCACAACTATAGTTACACTTTCTATGTAAATGACTATATAAATTATTTTTAACCGATGAAAGAGTCTACCATCGAATTTCTTTGGATCTTCTAACAGGAACTGAACCGTTCAAGCTCAGGGTTTTGCATACTGAAGTACCTATTCTGTAAAGCGCGTTTAAGCTACCTAGCTCTAGTAATTATTTTCAGCTTCATTTACCCTTTTTCTACTTTAATTATTTTATACTATATTTTGTATTTAAACCTGCAAGGTTTCAATTTAAATTAGGCAGGCAGGTAATAATTTTTATAAATATACTGTAACGTCTACACGTCTACAAGTCAAGCGACTAAATCTTTAATAAAACTGCTAAACTGCTGACTATATCTTGAAAGATATAGAAACTTAATATATGTATGCCCTTCATAAGCATTAAAAAACTTCAAAAATTGGTACAATTTTACATCCAAAAAATGTACATATTTATAGGGTACATGATATACGCGAGCAATTAAAAATCTTTTTAAACAATTTCTAAGCAAAATATTATTGTTAGTAATTAAGTTGTGAATTTTAGTTTTCGGAGTGAAACAATCAGTCACAGATACTTTCGTACATTTTCAACACGTGTTTATAAATGATTAATTAATATTATATACAAAAAATAATAGAAAAGTGTGTGGTCAAGCGGCAGAGGGTGGCGTATAAAGTACAGAGAGTACTACAGACAAAACCG
>JAQFZE010002505.1:0-14445 GCA_034695245.1 Dicyrtomina saundersi | reverse complement strand
TCTTATTACTTGGTGTCACATTATAAAAATTACAAAATAAATAAGTTTGTCATCAATACATTAACAGTTTTTCTTCGTCCAGGAACGTAGATGCATTTTTACAATTATTCATTATTTAATTTTTTTTAAGTGTTCAGACTTTAAATGAACGGATTCTAAAAGTACAATTCATTTCCAGCTCAAAAATGAATGAGTAACGAATGGAATATTAGTAACACTTATGATCTTAAATTAGTAATAATTTTCAGGTGCCTAATTATATTTTAAGAAGTATACTATAGTGATAAGTAACGTTAGTTTGTAGTTTTGTAGTTGTTACTTATTAATATATGTACTAAATGAGACAGTGGCGATAAAGTTGGATGCAGACTGTAGACAGCACTGAAAATGTGAGCAATTGGCGCAACCTTTGAATCTGCACTTTATTCGACTTGCCATGAAATTGAAAAGGAAAAAGTTGAATAATTATAATATACTTACAATTTTAAAGAGTTAATTAATTCACAGAGTAATTATATTTTTAGTGCTGCTCGTGGTAGTGTGATTAATTAAATATTAGAACAGTTTGTTGTGCCAACGTTGACGTTAATGTGTTTCGTGAGCTTCGGTAAGTTACCAAAGTCAAAAGTTGTTTCACGCCAAATGCTGATTTGTGATTAACCTACATTTTCATTTTACGTTGTAAGTATGAATTAAATTAAATTTTAGGGATAGGTTTATAGTTGTTATCCAAGAGCTACTACTTAATTACAGTTAAATACTATGGTTGATGGTTGACGGTCAATACATGTAATACAATATAGTTAGTATAAGTAATTAAACTAAAGAATTCCAAATTCGATTATATGGGAGGGGTTTGGACTCCATAATACAATAATAAACAATGTTGAAAGTTATGTTAATTAGTAGAAATTAAATCTTTAATTCTATATTATATATCGTCTGTGAAGAACCAAAATGACCCATAGGCTCATGCACACTTACTTTCGACTTTAACATTTAAGCAAGAGTCATAATGAGCTATTGTATGTCCTAAGTCATATCACCTAACCTAACACCTAAAAACAAATTGAAAAACATGCGTACAATATTAATTAGAAGTTTTTGAAAAAAGTTAAAATGTTCTATTTTCATGTTTTTCAACAATGTAAAATGTCCTATGTACATATGCATGTTTTTGAAAAGGTGAAAAAATATCTAATTTCATGTTTTCGAAACTGTGCAAAGTGTTCTCTTTGTTTGAAAAGTGTAAAATGTTCTATTTACATGTTTTTGAAAAGTGCAAAACATTTTATTTAAATGCTTTCAAGACATGTATCAATATTTGTATAGGTAGTTGATATTGTTTTTAGCTAAAAATGGATATGGGTCATTTTGGTTCTTCACAGACGATATGCGTATATGACTACAAAGTACGTCCACTGTTGACTGTTGAGTTGAGCTGGCCAAGTGGGTGGATTTATATTTACCTTGTTTTCTTATATTGAGTATTGCAATCAAGGCGACCGCAATTATGTGATTATTTTGGCCTCGTGCATTTTGTGATTTCAGTTCGAAGTTTCTTAAGTACAATATATATGCAATCAGCAATTTATGACGTTATAAAAATTCTTTTTTGGGTTTTGATTTTAGTACAGCACTCCAGACTTATGTATTCTAATCACGTGACTTTACTTGGAATCAGTATTCGTCAGTAGTTTGTTAAATCCTACTAAAATAAGGCACTTGACAACAGAATATATTTCAATCAACTTGTACGTGAATAAAACTTGGAATCACTTCGCTGTCGCCCTAATTTGATTTGAGGTTGGAGGTATGGTGAAACCTTTGTGATTTCGTATTGTATTTGTTAACCCAGTCTTTTAGTCTTTGCTAGTTATACATAACTTTGACTTTTACAATTTAAAACAGTAACGTATTTAGTTGAATAGCACAAGTAGCGTAAATAATCTCATTTTTGACAATATTGGACTTATCCCGTTTTCCAAAACAACTAATATGTTTAAATAATTGTTTTTAACATGTTCCTAAATACTAAATACTTTTACTGCGATTTTTTCTGTCGATACAATTTAGCTTGCAGGGCTAACTAATTATTTTTAAAATAATTCCTATTCGTTTTCATTGCTTAATTGGTTAGTTAATTAAGGGTTTGTTTGATAAGTCTTGGTTCAGATGTTTAGTCCTGTTCAAGTCCTACCATTTCGAATAGGATTTACCGTCGGATTTAATATTTATCAAACAAACGAGTACCAGGGTTTGTTAAATCTTTACACTAGCTACACAAATGAAAAAGTTTTTAAAACTTCATTAGAATTTGAGTCTGCCATGCCAACCATACCATTAATTATTTTTTGTTATTTCCAGTCGTACGGTACCCTACTGAAATGTGAATTGATGGCACTGTACTTGGATTGAAGCTAAAACGTCATATATTTCTTCCAAATTCAAATAAAAAATTACGCGAATTCTGAAAAAATGTCAGTTCAAAGCTTAAGCAAGAAAATGCCAAAACGAAAGAAATCGAGACCAGTGCCAATGCCAACACATCGAAATTCCTTTGCAACGGATGCAGATGCGGACGATGACTGCACAGATGAGGAAGTCACAGATATAAATACAAGTGCCAATCTAAATGTCAATAAAAGCACAGTCGTCACATTGTCATCTACAATTTACTCCGAACCCTTTGACTCCCTTAAGTTCCCCTCAAGAAGACCCGTCCCGCCGGTCAACAACCGAAATACTAGTGATCCAAATATTTACTCACGAGTCTCCATTGAAGAAGCCTCAGCCGCTGCTCTACTCCGAGGTATAAAATTCCCGGTTTTTACCCCGCCAAATTCACCTAGCCAACGTCCGGAATCCTACCGATTCTCCCGCTACGACAATTTGGACTTGGAATTTATTGGATTGAAATCCGATGATATGTTCCTCCCAGATGACATTTCAAAGCCGTGGGACTCGTCGAAATGGGAACATTTACTCAAGATTGTGTCCGACCCAACCTCCACCATGCAGCTTGATGTGGTTCGGATCAAAAAAGAAAATATTATAATTTGGCAAACAATTCAGTGCATCGTTCGAGAGCTGTCAGAGGATTCTTCAGGAATATTTGGACCCAGTTTAAAAACTTTTATTGCTTGTACACTGGCTGCAAAATCTAAAGACCCTCAGAAAATAATGCAAAATACAAGACAATTTATGAATGGTATGAAAAATTATTTGACAGCAACAACCGCCACTTCCAGTCTTGGTAGTTCCTCGTCCTCCGGTAGTCAGAAAGATGCTTTAAGACGGGAGATTAAAAATCAGATTTTATTATTGGACGAGCCAGAGTCAGAATTTTGTGAGTTAGCCCTGGATCTTGCTTTGGAAGAAGTTTTAATTGAATTGATTTTAGAGCCACTCTACACCTACATTATTGACCTACTTCAGGAAACTAATACAAATACGGGTTCTTCTACGGATTATGACCTACCCCTACCCACATCCAGCACCACAAATACCAGTAAAAACAAGGATGAAGTGTTGAATGGAATTTACAACGAATTTCAAGGATCCAGCAGCCCCCTATTTAAATTACAAAAATTGAGGGAATTTGTCTTCAAAGTTCAAATGGATCACAATCACGAAGTGACTACGAGCAGTATTGATATCGATGTAGACCAAGATCATGATCTTGATCATAATTCAGTGGAAATTCTTGCAGGGGCATTGACCTCTCTGGGTGCGATCGACCTCAAACCGCATGTGGACTACACACTCGCACTTCTGCCCCAGCCTCAGTCCATGCACCAAAGTGATAAGTACATTCTGTCACTTGTTCAAAATGTAGCGGAGTACTTGCGGATTGGGAAATATCTGGAGTCTTGAGGTGTTCGCATGTTTACAAGCGGTCCTGAATTAGGATTGACTAGAAAAGGAAAGTGTTTACAGTTTTAAAGCTATTATGAATGCACAGTAGCAGTTATAAACGTCAAACGTGATTCTTAGAGTAACTATGCCTATGCTATAATAATTATTACTACCTATCTTTGTAGATATGACTTTGGGAGCAAGGTCTGGGTTTTAGACGTATTAAATTTATAAAACTAATAATTAGAAATTAAATATATATATATTGTCGTTGACGTATCAAATCCGTATATTCTTATTCTTTGCTAAATTCACTTATCCGCTTCCTTCAAAACTTTATGGCGTACACAGACTACAAAGATTTAGAATTGGTTTTAGAGTTGGACTTGGAATTAGATTTTTTGGAATTTTTAAGCAAAGATGGTCGTGAGATTTTGTATTTGTGAAATCACAGTCACAAGTAAAATCGTAATCCGAATTGAGGATTCACACGAAAAAGTGTAAAGTTGTTTATAGATTTCAGATTTGGGTTACGATCTCGGTTTTCTTACCATGTAATATACTTTTGCTATTCGGAATTCAAAGCCAAGGATGTGTAGCCATGTAAATCGATTACCAATCTATTAGAAGAAAATGCCGCAACGCGAAGTACAGTGTACAAGTATATTCTATGGTAATTATATAGAACATAGTGTAGACACATAGCAGCATTCGGAGTCGTTCCGCTGAATCCTTATGTATGCACATTATTTTAAACGACCCTGACTTTCCGAAGTTGGGCAAGACTTACCAGCCTTGGCATGACTTATCAAAGAAACCCCATTTTTGTACTACATATATGTGGTAGCCGCTTCAAAGGGAGAGGTTTTATGTTAACTACCAATTTCAAAAACTGCACGTCACAAAATTCAGGCTAGTTTTAAATAGCTCAGATCCAAAGTAACTCGACCACATTTAACGTTTTTCAGTCACAGTGGTCCGCAAAAATTTTAAAAATTTCTTTCTTTTGTTTCTTTCCCACACTGCAAATTTCACTTATCTTATCTTATATTATATGGTTTAGACGAAATTTGATGTTTTCTAAAAAGTCAAAACTGTATTCTTCGAAGTTCAAAAATTTTCATTTGCTTAAAAAAATTTAAACAGCAATACTTTTGAGGCCAAAATTTTAAAATTGGTTATTTTAACAAAATGAAAAATTTTGAATTTTAAAGAATCCAGAAATAACAGCTGTCAAAGATTAGAAAAAATTAAAGGTTCTCAAAATATGGATATAAAACGTAGAAGCTACAGTGTGGCAAAGAATCTGAATTTGAATTTTTAAAACTTTGACAGGCCAGTGTGACCAAAAAACACAAAATGCGGCCCAGTTACTTTGGATCTGTCCTATTTAAAACTAGTCTGTGAATTGCAGTTTTTAAAATTGACGGGTGCCATGTAAAACAATTGTCTAATTAGTCCTTTGGCAGCAATGACTACATAAAGCTGTTAGTGTCGCCTGTGATACGAATTTGCAAACAAACATAAGTTTAATTTTAAGAATTTTAATAAAACTGTCAATTGGATAAACTAATAGACAGGTAAAATGTAAAATAAATGCTTTATCTTAGGAACCTTAAAAAGCAATTTTTTTGATTCTTCAAACAAAACGTTTGCCTCAGTTTTTATTTTAGATTTGATTTAAACAATTTCTATATTGTTGTGACACTAATAGCTATTTTTAGGCACCTAACTGTAGTCAATCTAAACTTCAACTAGTAAAACTACAACAAGTAGAAAAATACTTTTACTATTGCAAACAATTAATTTACACAAACTTACGTAGGCAATCTAGCACAAAATTGCATTTTTTGATTTATAGCTTATAACGCTTACTTAAATGACATACCAAGCTTCAAAGAATGTTCCTAATCTTTGACCACTTTCATCAAATTCATCAACGTTTTGTGGGGGTTTGTGTTTTGGCAGATGTTTGTCATTAGGACGTCTGAATTTTCGAGCAAACTCCCGTGCATACGTCAGTCTGTTAACGCGATTAAAATCTCGTTTACTATTTATCTTAACACGTATAGTGTCATCTACAGAATCGACGTTAAGGTTGTATTGTCGAGACGTTTTTACTGGATTCTAAAGAAAAATTCTCGCTCAGCTTCACTACTTCTTAGAGATAAAACCAAAGCAGAAATTATAAATGTTGTTATTTTGTCGGACCGCGCTACGTCACTGCAAGCTAAAACAAATTGTTTAACGTTAACTAGATCTTCTCTAACTTTAAAATCAAACTTGTAATGTTGTTTTACACTCCTTAATAGTAATTTCTATTTTATATTGAAATTGAAATCATCAACGTGATATTCAAAAGCAGTATTGAAACCAATGATGTTGTGCTGGCCGTTTGAAATTTGCAATCTTCTAGAATATTAAAATAACTGTAACTAAACACTTATAATAGATTTGAATTTTCGCTGACTAGAAATCGTTACCTTATTTTTTGAGCTAAATGCAAAGTGTAGCTTAAAATTTGAGTATATAGGTTTTTTGGCATCATCAAATGGAACTAGTGTTAACAACACAGTTCCACCGTGCATACTTATTGACGTTTTAAATTTATACAATTCAATAAACCGTTGGTCAGTATCGGGTTCACAAGCGTCTTTACTAGAGTTAAAATACTTGTCTTTTTTTAATTCCTTGCCTCCTTCAAATGGAACGATTCAATATAAATAATCAAGTTCTTTTCTAATTTAGTGAATCCAATAAAGTGCCCATTACGCTTTTAAGTAAACAACATTACTTTTGATATATTATTTGTTATGTCAGCAAGAAAACAATGTGGGTCAAAACCTTTAGACTTTTAAGCTGATCAAAAAAATAATTAGTCGTCTTTAAAATTAAGGCTTGCAGATATATACTCAGTAGAATAACTTTTCAATAAGTTCAAAGTCCACTACAAGTTCTTTTGCAAGAGCTTACCCACCTAGAAATTTAAAATTATTTGGTGATTGCTACGAACGCCAAATCTAAAACACTTAAAACCAATCAAATATTTGTCTCCTGACCTAATGCGATGTATTGAGTGCAATTGAAAGTACTTGATTCCAGCCGCTTTATTTTTGGCCCGTAAAATAGGTTTTTGGTTGTTAAACGTGCTCCAAAAAAAGTTGCTAGTCCATTAACAATTTTATCGACGTTTCTTATACTTTTATATTTTGATGAGGTGCTCCATAAGCAAGTTCAAGTATGTGCAAAGCGCAATGCACTTTAACAAAATTGCGATTAGTGAACTCCCTAAGTTTCCAATAGAACACGGTTTGAAGAACCGTTGATCCATCAGCGGTTGTTCCAACTACATTTGCTTCAACATATTGATTAATACCATCTGCTTGGCGCTGTTTGTGAAACAATTTAAAAACAGCAATTCTCTTATTTTTTCAATTATGTTGAATAAGTGGCAGTGATACGTAATGACACGATGATTTCCATTGAATGTCTGCAACACAAACGCATAGTTTCTAAATCCTGGAAATAAAACATATCAAGATGTGTTAGCATAATATTTGATAAACAACCTATTTACTACTTTTTAATAACATTTACAAAATAAAATTTACAAATAATTTATTTGCAATTCGCAGCGAATGGACACTCATCAGCAACGTCCACTGATTTATCTAAAATATTACTTATTTTAGGCCTGGTGACAACCAAAATGAAACATGTGTTTTATGCATGGACTCGCTGATAACGTTTAAAACGTATCTAGCAGCAATACATCCCAAGGTTCACTCAAAAATATCTTAACATATTAGTTTACTCTTTAAATCCCATGAACGGCAGCCTCATATGGACTGCTGCGTGTACAGTGATTCCAAGATTAATTGTAACAAAGTAAAACCTTTAAAAAATTTTATCTTTCTCAAACGATTTTCTCTCAAATTTTCTACTATGAGAACTATTATTGAAAATTTTAAAGTAATCCTGAATTATGATAAAGTGGATATTGCGAATAATCATGAATTATTTGTTTGTTTTCAACTTTGTGTCGGCTTCTACTTGAATGCCAATGTTTTGCTTTGATAAAATTACTTGAGTACGGGGACGCCACTCTCTCAACTAGGAGGTCTTTGCGATAAAGCGAATGGCAGAATCTACACGTAGCTTTTGCTAATATCTCTCGAACATATTCAAACCAGTCACAAACTTTAGAAATGTTAACTTTTTCAATCCCGATTTCTTGTTGCAAGCTTCTTATCCACGGTTCATCAAATTTGGCAAATCTAGTACTAGGATGTACTACTACATTAACACAAAATTATAAATTTTTTGTACAAAATTTAATTTGATTTGCAAACTTTCTACGGGTTATAGAAGCTTGTACGGCAATAAACGGTATTATATTTAAGGCAGAAGCAGTTATGCTCCTTCGGACATACGACATAAAATTTCAGACCGGACCTTCTCTAATAATGAGGATGTCTCACTATCTACAATTCAATTTATGTGCGTAAGTCTAAATTTAAAATCATTAACATCACTAACAGACGAAATATGTAATTGTATGGAGTACATGACATAAGGATAATGTAAAATTATCATGGTATTTATAGTAGTCTATAATAATGTCACTATCAACTTAGTTTTTTTCTCTTTCACTACTTAATACACATTCAGTTGTTACATTATTAAAATTGTAACAAATTCCTAGAATATTCACACCGTTTGTAGAATTACGAGGTATCAAAGACACTTTTAAATTCTCAAGTGTATCTAGTTCTTAAAAGTATGTACTTCCTGAAAAAGTAACTGATTTGTAAAAGCTACAGAGCAATTATTATTACAACTGTAACATTTTTAACTATCATTTGCATATGAAGCTTTTGGTAAAGTATGTTAGATCAGTGCATAATATATGCAGTGATCCTGATCTTTGATGCATTAGTAATTATGCATCCGCTGGCAGCAATGTGCTGTACACGCAAAGTAAAGAAATGAACATTCAATAGTTCATTCCTTTGCTCTGCATCATTAAAGGAGTTAACTCGGCATTTTCAGGAGGAGCAGAGTCTCAGTCATAATATTTCATTCTTAAATGATCAAGAATCGGCAAAGTTGGTTATCAGGAACTCACAAGCTGTATATCATATAGCACTAGCGTCGGATTGGAGGGCAACAACAATCGAATGTAGGTCGAAATTGATCCCAGCCAGCGTCGTACCACCTGAGCTGTTAGAACGTGACTTAAAAGAATTAACAAAGGAGCTGAGCAAACATAGAATTCACCTAGTCATCCCTGCCAAGAGCATAGCGCAGTATCATCAACTTCCAATTTCAATGTGCCAATTTTCGGAGTCTGAACTAACCGTCACCATCAAAATACCTACTCGGCAAAACTCACAATGAAAGCTTTTTCAGATGTCTACCATCCCATTCCTCTACAAGGATGTACTTTGCATAATTCGGCAGGAGACGTCTTATGTAGCGGCAAACGTGGAAGTTATCCTACCGTTTACAGGGATTTCATTGGACCACTGTAACCCAAAGCGGGATCAGCTATGTTATCTTCCCCGTTTTCACCAATCCTTCATCATGATGTCCATGCATTTTTTTGCCAGTCATCGGTTGCAGAACTTACAGCAGCATGTACTTACACATGCAAAACGCTGGCCAAGAAAGAATCCATAAAAACTTCCGTTACACAGCTTGAAAGTAATGTATACTCGATTATCAACCCGACTAAATCGTTCGTTATCTCGTGTAAATCGGGCGAGGACTACAAAGTCAGACCACTTCATCAGGCGGGAGCGCCCGTAACCCTACAATGTGACTGCGTCATGAGAGGAGACACACTCGTCATTACACTCGAATTCCCTTGTAGACTTACTAACGCAGACATCCCTTTGATCTATCATGTAATCCCGTCGGAGTGGAGCCGGGTAGAGGCAGCTGTGATGTCAGGCTTGGTACTTTATGATAACCTTACTGCGATATTAAATACGGATTGGGACGTGATCTCCTCTCCTCTCAATATCTCAGTACCGCCGCTGGATACTTCTGTGATTGATGCGGACCTCAGAAAGGACGTGGAGAAAATCATATCGAAAGGGAACGATTGGGATCTAGTGTCACACCTAGGAGTAGCTACTCATACTCTACACTGGATTATTATCGTGTGGATGATTGTTCTAACCTGCAAAATATTTAACCTTGGACAACTGCTAGTTTTGGTGCCTGGAGCCCGAGCGAGATGATTGCGTAGCAATAATCTCACATCGGGATGTAATGATGATGTATGTAGGGAGTATAATTTGGGATGGGATCGGGATAACTCAAAATTGGAACACAGAGGGTAATATTATTTGGTGAATAAATCAGCCTGGAAAAGATAGGGAAAGGTTTAAGCACATTGACATTGAATTATTAGTATCTTCGGGATTAGTCAATTTATTGCCTAGATCTAACAAGTATTAATAGATTTAAATTAACGAAAGTCATGACTAAATGCAATAGAACAAGCATTTAGCTTTCTTGGTGTTGAGGACGATTTCATTTTTTTGCCTGGAAAGGGGTAAATTATTCTGTGCATCTACTGATACTTCTGTCTTCTAGTCACGTAACATGGGATTTGCTGACAAGCTGTATCCGTAAAAGTACCTTTAGTAATAGCTACAGAACTTTTTTGCTGTAAATGAGGCATACACATAAAGGTCCTGAATTTGTGCAATAATCTAATCCTCAACCTCAGCAGTAATATCTGTTGCATACAGAATGTTACGGAAATACCTTTTTAAAGAAAATTACCTTTTCCCGTAATGCTCCTTGCTACTTTTACTAAAATACGTAAGTGCTAAACTATAGAGCTCATTGTGTCCTTCAGAAAATTTACAAAAATGCGTTGAAACGCAAATGTTAATATTTAAATTGACCTATAAAATAAAATTTAAATGACTTACATCTAC
Organism: Dicyrtomina saundersi; assembly: GCA_034695245.1. Taxonomy (NCBI): domain Eukaryota; kingdom Metazoa; phylum Arthropoda; class Collembola; order Symphypleona; family Dicyrtomidae; genus Dicyrtomina; species Dicyrtomina saundersi. The sequence goes on along the minus strand of JAQFZE010002505.1, from coordinate 3,631 downwards.
ATTTAAACAGTTTTCAAAATCTGCTTACACTTTATTATTACATTTAACTGAAATTTATCTTGTGAAGCTTAAAAAGTGATCTCGTTGATGTAGGCGCTAACTTGATCTTTTGAAAAATGATCTGGATAATCCGGAGCTACTTGTCGTAAGCAGTTGTAGTGTTTGAATCTAACAAAAATACAGCAAATCAACCTGGAAAATTAAAATTAAGACTAGTTGAAGCATTAATATAAATACTTATCATTATGTTCTTTGCGCATCACTAACATCTCAAGCATTTTACACACCATACACGAACTAATATACATACATTATTACGCATATTCACTCCTGGATTAACCATTTAAAATATAAAAAAATTGATCCAAGTTTTTTTCTGCATATAGTTCTTACGTATGTTATGTAAGGTTTGCATTAGATAGTTTTAAAAAAATTTGATTTTGTTTAAGAAAACTCATTTACAAAAATAAATTTTTACACCTCCAGAACATCCAAACAAACTGTATACATACATTCCTTAACTAAATAATGCAGTAAGGAGTTAATACACAAGTATCTTGTGAATCAATTTTCAGAATCATACTTAACAAAAATACTTGGTATCAAATAATGAAAATTGCTTAGTTGTAGGCACTAAAAATTTAATTTCAATGTTTACTAAAATAGCAATTTTTGGAAGCGGAGTACATAATTTTTACCAACTATTCTAAATTGAGTTACGTTGAATTTGCATAAAAAAATTAGAATTTACACATTGCTAATCACGAACTTTCAAAAATCGTGGTTTTTTAAGGTCATGGTGAACATATTTTAGGCTATATCACAAACTTTAAAATCCTTTACAAGGGTTAGTACTTTAAAAATACATATTTTAACACAAATATATTTTTTGCTCTTAGCCACAGTTACTTAAGGAATACATAATTTGAAGCTGAATTAATGAAGAATATGTTTTCGAAAATACCTTTAAACAAGTGAAATCTTTGATAAAGATGTAACACGTGCGTCTTGGTTTTGTAGTAAGTGAAAAATCCAGTCGTCCAGTGCCCTTTACTTTAAAGTAAATGACACCCTATGTTGAAGCAATCATCTTTTAAACCTGTTTTGTAAGTTCAAAAAATGTAAAAGGACGACGTTTTATTACCTTGAAACAGCTACAGTTGTCACTGTTGACGTTTTCATCTTTTGATTTGATGTCATGTCTTTACAGCTTAGTTGGCAGAAAACTAGAAAATAATTCTTTAGGAGTTTCTACCTTGAAGTGAATGAAAAGAGGAGTAATTATCTTAGGTCATTTGAAGTGAATCAAGAGATTGGTCTGCAGAAGTTTTCAATTTAGAGTAAATGAGGAAATGCGTTTTGTTGTTTGCAGGCTTTTAATGTAAAGTGAATTGAAAAAGCGGTCTTTAGAATCTTCTAATTTGAAGAAATAATTTGAGCTAAATTAGAGCAGCTGATTAGATTTAATTTGATAAATTATTTAATTTTGCTGCGCTTAAAATAAATGCAATGATAATGCTGAAGCTTTTATAAATTGATTGTTATTTTAAAGTTAAAGATTAAAGTTTTCAACCTGAATTAGGTGGAAGGCAGTAGCTTTTATTGCAACCACTAAGGTGGTAGGTTCAAAACAATTGATTAATCCTAATTTAAAACTGCTAACTTTTTTGAAAGTTTTATGCAATATTACATATGATTTTCAAGTTAAGTGGTTTTAATTGCTTTGAGGTTACCTTCCCACTTATTATACTAATATGAAACTTTGTCTAGTAACCAGTTGATTTAATTTAATTATTTGACGTGTTTTATTCCTGAAGGGCATGTACAAAACTTTAATGTGCTCAATTTCGAAGTATTTTGCATGAGTATTTTTAATAACTACATCGAAAAAGAAACTTGCCCTCTAAGTTTACCTTATCCTATGTACCTATTAGTTTTGAAATTTAATTTTTGGTTGATAATCCGTATGCAGCCGTATAAAGGAGATTTCAAGTTCTAAACTTATTGCTATTTTTTAGTGCGAGATGGCATACTGTATCAGTTTTAGCATAGAGCTTTTATTGAGATATTTTTTATATTCAAGCTAGAATTGGTGGTTGTCTTGTTTGAGGCACAAGTATAAGTATAACACAACAGCTGTGCCATACTAGTTAAAAGTATGATTATTTTAAAAGGTTGTTAATGTGTTTTTTTAGTGGTGATCTTTAGTAGTAATAACAAAGGGGTTAAATTTAGCTTTTTTGTATGCATGTGCGTATACAAAATCACATATGTTTTTAAATATTCCCATTATTTTCGATGAAACATCAGCCATGTTAAAAATGTATAAGGGTTGTTGCAGATACGTAATACTTGAATTGCAATCTTTGCGTTACGCATCACACTGCAATTGATAGACTATATGCTGCGTATTTGTCATTCCATTTGCTAAATTCCAAATTCTTTCTTTATAAACGACGTAACTTTTATTTACATTTGGCTCTCGGCTGTTTACATATATATGTGACTTCACTGTTCTAACCGTGGTGCATACTAGTGTATGTAAATGTCCCTTGGCGGTGCATGTACACAGACATGTTAATGACATAGGGACGTTTGTTTTTATGCCTCATGTGTTTTTTTATGAATTATGTAAAATTCAATACAGAACAATTATATACTTTACAAAGACTAAAATATCATTGACACATAACATTAAAGCGAGAAGTCCGTGAAGTGCGCATATAATAATAAAAACAGTTTTTTAAGTTTTGAATTAGTTACAGAAAAAATGAAAATACTAACGAGGTGGTGGTCTTTTAAAAATAATTATTTTGCTACAAGTATTAGTACTAAGGGGGAAGAAACATTATTAAACCAAGTTTGCTATTAATTTTAAGACATATTGTACATTACTAGTTATTTAATGCATTTGATGATGTGCACAAGCTTCTAGAAGTAAAATACAGTACAACTTCCAACATGGGATACACATACAAAACAATACATATAGCAAAATTTTCAAAACTGAATTTTAATCCCCTCACCCAAATCCGAATCGCAGAGTGCTCAGAGGGTACATCCGCATCTTAAAAATTCCCCAATCAAATTCTAAATCTCATTTATTCGAAGTCTAAATGGTCTTAAGGTTTCACGTAAACTTAGGACCACTTTTTGGGTTTGTGGAAATCGGAATTCAACTCTAAAGTGAAGTAGCATACCAATACGTGTCAAATCCTATTCAAATCGCAGTGACATCCAATTCCAAATATGTCTACTGTACAAAGTCCATTAGACATAACTGTGTCCTCCCATTGATACTGTTAAGGAAGGATACAATTTGTCTTTTACAGAAATTATAAACAAAACAAATTTTACCTCTAGTGAAGAATTTGAAAGAATACGGGTTTGATCCTGCACCGACTATGTATTAAATATTAATTTTGATTCTAGTTTTTGATTAAATTTTTTTCAGAACCGTTTTGGTATGGTCTTCTAAGCGTTAAATAACGTTAAAATCGTTTTCGTAATAAATAAACCATTATGCAACGTTGAAATTCAACCGTCTAAAATGATCAGAACGTAACGCATAGTTTTCGATACTGGCAAGTTAAAATATTGCGGTAATATATCGCTACCAAAAACCGCTCTA
>JAQFZE010002504.1:0-14445 GCA_034695245.1 Dicyrtomina saundersi | reverse complement strand
AGACGCGTGGATTGTAGATGGGGATGATGCAGATCTGCTATCTGGGATCTGGAACGGACGAGAGAGAGAGAGAGAGAACATCAGAGACTTGTGTCGAAAAAAGTCTCAAATTTAAGAGCAGAGATGAGGTTCTGTCCGGGCGCGTATGCTTCACTTTCCCAGCCTCCTACTTTCTCTCGCTCTCACACACAGTCCTTGTGGATGCAAAGTTTATTTATGTATGTAAACGTTGTTAAATAAAGGAGAAGCTTCAAAGAGGATGACGATCTCGGTGCTGTGTGAGGACAAAGAAGGAGAGCCAGGCTGTATGTACATTGGACTTGTAATACCCAGAACTTGCATAAATTATGCAGCATTACCCGCTTGGATTCATAACTAAGTAAGTCTATAGAGGTACTTGTTTGTGTTAAGTGTGTAGATGTGTGCAAATTAAACGAATGTCTTTCTTTCTCCTTTCTCCCTCTCACTTTCTCTGTCCACAGTCATAATTACAAAGTCATGCTTTCCAGAGGACACAGAACAGAACAGAGAGACAGTTACATGCTTCGGCTCTTGGTTACAGAATAATTCCCTTTCGCTTTCTCTACAAGTCCCTAAAACCTAACAACATCACACGCTTCTGTTTTCTTTTTTGAGCTCCCTTCTAGAGTTTCCTCTCTACCTTCCTTTAGTCACTGTACAACAGCCCACACCAAAACGACATTCGTGCAAAGAGGCGTGGGCTGACTTTTGCAGTTCTGAGCGGATCCTCATCTCACATGTTGAACAGTGAAAAGTGACTAGGAAAATGAGGTGAGGTACAGGTAGTAGTAGAATTTGGAGATGAAGGGGACGAGGGAGTTTTGGTTCCTGTCCTTGGGCTCTCCTGTCTCTGATAGAGTAGAAAGGAGAAATCTATAAATGTCGACTGTAGCTGTGTGGATGCAACAGGCTGGAGCTGGAGCTGGAACTGGAGCTGCAACTGGAGCTGGAGATGTGTCAGCGATAGGCGAGGTATACAATAAAGTGTCGACTACGTGTCTGGATCCATGCAGTGTGCATATGGAAGGTAGAGAGAGACAAGTTTGGAGGAAACTCTCGCTTTATCTTTATCTTCACTTCCCTTCCCCACACATGTACATACATCCATCAGATGGATAGATACTGACTCTGTTTAGAATCTAGAATTCAAGGTTGGCCCTCTTTCTCTCTCTCCTCACGTTAGTCATATAGTAATCCAGAGAGAAAAAAGTTTATGGTTCGTTGTTGGTCTTGGCTCTGTTCCGTCTCTCATCTCTCCTCTCTCACAGTTGGCTTCAAGTCCTCATGGGATTCGAATCCGAATATGTGATGGTGGATGGGTGGGGGGAGGGGAATTTCCTTTAGAGAGTCACATATCATGGGATGTATGTACATCCCATGTTGTTTGTTTGACACAGAGCGCGTATAGATTGTCTATAACTAATCCGCTTCATCAGAAAAACCTTTCAATTATTCAATTCTTTCCCACTCACAGAGACATTCACACCTATACCTACAACATCCTTCACTTGCCCTCCTCTCGCGTCTTCGCACTACACTCTGTCTCCATTTGTTTCCCACTCAGAGAGCATTTTTTATGAGGGGAAGCATTTGTTTTTATTCCTTCATATTACACTTTATTCTAATGATAGATTTTCTAAATTGCCAGCGGCTACGTGCAGTCTATGGCTCGGCTTAGGCTTCGGCTCAGTTCGGTCTTTGGTATCAGAATTATATTACTACTATTATTTACCATTGAGACTGATAGTGTGATGCAATCAAACATATTAGGGATTACAAGGAAATGGGTGCAAGAAAGAAAATCAAAGCGTTATATCTTTAGCCATAATAAGTTCTATATGGATGGAGCTGTAGACCCATGTGTGTGCACATTATTACATCCTTGTTGGTCTTGGTATCTCGGTCTTGGTGTGGAAAATCAACTATTGTACAAGATCAAATAACCTTATAGTAAATTCAATTTGCCAGGTTGCATCCTTCCTGGTTTACACAGGCATACAGATAGCCGCATCCGCCCAGCTGTGCACTCCACCGTGATTGCAAATGTGAGAGAGTAGAGTTCTATTCCACTCCATGCATTCCCTCTAACTCTAAATCTAAATCCAAATCAAACTCGAGCGAAGGAGAAAAGTAAAGTTCAAACTGAGTGAGCCAAGGTTTTATTTCGATCCCCGGATTCGATCTCCGTATTAAAAGTGCCTATAGGTAGGTATATAGGCATATGTAAAATGGCACAAGTTGCATATATATATGCTCCCACAAACTTTTACATAATGTGATCATGGCATGACTTGGTGGGGCTCTATATACATAAATGTCAAGTCCAGTGGTGTTGGTGCTGGTAAAACTGTTTTAATGACATCCTTGGGGCATACAGCCTTCTCGTATCGTCCTGTACAGATGGTAACTTAATACAAGCCAGATTTGACCGAAGGACAAAAGTTGTGAGCTGGAAGATTAGCTTAAGGACGTGGCTTACACTATGTCAATCGGATTTCATCATTGAAATTACCACAGAATTATAACGTAAGCATTGTCAATACATTTTTAAGTTGGGTCCTTCCTTCCCAATGTAGTACATACAAAATCAAATAGATGACCAGGACGAGCCTTGGTGTGTGTAATACATGCATATATGTATATGGAATATGGAATGGGAACTGACTAGTAGAATGGAATAGAATGGAAATTCTACTACTTGTATGATTTAGAGAAAACCTTTGAAATTCACAAAACGATTTTTGAGACTTTCCCCAAAGCAGAAAAGAGACAGAGACGGAGACGGATATTGAGATTGACAAATTCGTACTTGCATTTGCATTTTTATTTGGACGACAAACGGCTGTCGGCTTGGGAGTAAACGCTTCCGTGTGTGTGTGTGTGTGTGTGATGGAAATAAGTGATGGTGTGTTGGTGGCGCGGAGAGTCGTGTCGTAATGGTAATGGAATTGTATTGTAAGAGTCCCCGGAAACATTCCGTCCGGATCGGAGTCGCAGTATCGGAAAGGACAAGGAGAAAGAAAGCGAGTGAGAGTGTGAGTGAGAGAACAAGTTGAAATGATGGAGAGATTTGATGAGACAGCAGAAGATCAGTGCTAGTAAAACTGTCTACTAAACTAACTAACCAGCACCAGCTAATACCCCATCCGTCCATTCCATGACCATCTCGTGTAAAGGTTTTATTTGCAAGGACGTTTCATAGCTCATAAATTGGTTTTTTATTGTTTCGGATTACGTCAAAGAATCCTCTCCCTTTTTTTTTTGTGTGCTTGTTCACGTAAACGTAATGTCTAAAGTCTCTAACTCTACATCTAACTCTAAAACCAATGCCAATATATGGTTGTACACCATACGCTCTCGTTTCCTATATATATATCCTTTCTTTTGTCCTCTTTTTTTTCTATCTCTCTGCTTTTTGTTGCTATATGAGTATCTAAACTAAACGTGGACGTGAGAGTGGTTATATCTACGGGGGAGCAGAACACTGATAGATTTACTTTTATTATGTTCAGCTTTGAAAGAGAACATCTCTCATCTAAATGTAGCTACGTCATCAACTCCCGTCAATTTATTCATTGTTTGACGTTCTCTCTGCCAAAGATTTCACCGATACCCAAAACCTTCTTCAACATCCTCTCTTTTGATTCACAGTGCAACAGGAGCAGTACCGATATTTCTACACAGTAGTTCTACATCTGCTTTTTTTAATAATCGTGAGTACAGTTTCGGTGACGGTTCTGTATATGCTGCTATGTATATGTAGGTAGGTAGGTAGGTACTTTTTCTCTTTTTACTTTTTGAAAAAAAAGAAACGTACCCAAGTCCATCAATGTTGTACTAGGAATAGCCTATTGGGTGGCAGTAGTAGTACCTACCCATATGTATATAGCCACCAAGGAAAAATAAAGTGCAGGTTTTATTTCAAAACTACATCATCCCTTCCCCTACTGTTCCTGTATTTACTATTTACACCTAACATATGACTTGCCTTGTTGAGTCCCCGGCCTCGCCTTGCCTTCTTCCCAGGACGTCTCCTCCGGTCTCAAGGAAGTCCATTTAGAATGCATGTATCACACCATAACCATAACCATAATGCTCCCAACCAAACTCGACACAATACCACAGACAGAGCAGACCAATGCGAACCCTGGCCCCGGCCCCGGCCTCCTCTGGATTCCCCACAAAGCCTAATACTATTTCCCTCCCCATGCTCTATAATAAACCTCTTAGCTCTCTCAACGTTAAAATATAGATTGGTAGCATACTTTCTCCACTCGGACCCTATTAGAGTCCCCACATCCATTTAGATTTTAATTTAAGAGAGAATTCCTCTGTGTAGGAAGGTATATACTATAAATAAATTATATTATAGTTACTACGTGATTTTATCCGGTTGTTTTAAAAAGTATTTGTAGGCAGCACTATAATATAGACTAAACAAACATTCCAAATAAAACTCCAAACAACACATCCCTTTGAACCAAGAGGAAAAAAAAAACTAAACTTTGTCTTTTTAAATTGAAAGTGTATTTATACGACTGAGTGAAGAGAGTAGAATATAGAGCTTTTCCTCTTCCATAGAGAGAAAAACGGTATAACTCAAAACGGGGAAAATAATCTTCATTCATTTTTCAATAAAAGCACCGAAACTTAGCGGCAAGGGGGAAAAGTGAAAAAATAGAGTGTTATTATTTACGACCCAAGAGCACAATTATTCAGTTTCCCTTGCGTAAAGATACAGGTATATAGTAGTATAGAATAGATAGGATACCTACATCAAAACAGCTCTAGCATAGAAGAAGAAAGATATGTGCATGTATAAGGTAACAATGTATAAGAATAATAAATAAAATGTACGCAATTCCCCCCTCCGCATCCACTCATTCGCATCCTCGTCTCCATCCTACATATATATATATATTCGTATAGACAGTGCTATGAATTTGTGACTGATATCGTGGGTTCGACTTGACTTATTTTGTGCGAGAGCTACAATCCAGAACCCGACTCCAGCAAATTCTAGATTCCTATAGATGTTTTATGGTTGTCATGTTTACAAAAGAGAGAGAGAGAAAGAGCGAGGATGAGAAACTCAATAGTTCAACACACTCTCAACACATCTGACTGCGAGCAACCATCACCATCACCCTGGGATGATGTGGATGTCGACTTGTGTTTATAATTAATTATTGTGAGATTGAAGAAACTGGTTCATCAGTCATCCCTTGCCCTCTCCTGCTTACCTCCTTTCCTTTCCATGATTATTATACATGTATCAGTAGATACCATTATTTATAGAATACTGGGGTGATGAGATCAGACAGACGCTGGAGTCCCCTCGTCTCCGCACATTTATTTCATTATGTACATCTATATATGCAATAGCACCGGGACGGATGGGATGCGATGTAACCAGTGTAGTAATGTGCTACCAGTATAGAAATACACCAACTTGCAGTCCAACAATTATTCACTGGAGATTGGAGATACTCGCCTCCCACTCCCTCCCGCAGAAACTGTGTCAAAATCGAATTCGAATTCAAAAAGTAGAAATCAAAAGCGGAATTTCTGTTTTTCTGTGTGCTCATTCTACTCTATCTATTATTACAGGAGGTCATATATACATACAGGTAGCCCTCTACAAACTATAATCTGCAATGTAATAAGCATACACAGATATTGTGGCACAAGAAACATATGGGGGAGTAAAATCCCAAGAGTATTCGTTTGTCGTATGGCATACTATGGCATGGTTAATGCAATGACACGCGTCAAATACATTATTTATATCTTCCACTATATAAGCACTCAACCATATATATGCATCCACCGTCTAGGGTTCTATACAGTCTCTATTACAAGCTTCCATTCCAATTTTTCTTAATTGCATTTTTCAACACACTGTCACACAATTTTCACATTTTGACTTTGAAGCTGTCAAATCAGAAATGTGGAGTGGGTTGGGGAGGGGGAGGTATCATTTCAAATTCATCGTCGTCGTTAGAAGGTATTTGTCATATCCAATATAATTGCCACTGACAATTTATAACGTTTCGAGTACAACCCCAAACCCAATAAGGGCTGTTCGATGCTCGTTTTTAAATGCAGCGTTTATTGATTTAATTGAACCCAAATGTTTTCGTAAATGGAGATATACAGAAGAGACATATCCAAGATATCATCAAACAATTACATTTGCACTTGATATAGAACCTATACAAGTATACGTACCGTAAAAATTCCATCATGGAACGTCGGCATGGGTTTCCTCCAATACAGCACGGGTCAGAATTAAAATTATTTTTGTTTGTTTACCGTCTTACACATACGAGAGCAAAGGAAGTTTTACGGTAGATACATGAAGTAAAATTGGATGTCATGTGTGAATATGTTTACTTACGATAATTGTGGCTTCTAAACACGTCCACATGGGCAATTCCATCGTCACACATGTAGATCCATAATTATGCTCATAAAATTATATTATACCATATATACCTGGTTGGCACGTGTTCCACTCTGGTTTTATATATCTCAAGGAAAAAATCTATACGTATGTATTCTAAAATATGTAGGTTACATGATAAAGCAAATGGAAAATGGAATTGACAACTTTTTTCAAGAGAAAATATGTGGAGAAAAGTTTTGGCTTGAGTTTTTTTTACGAAACGAACAAGTTTGTAATGGGCTTTGGATTTTATAAAATTTCAATAAAAGAGTAGCTATGAAGTATGATGGGTGTAAAAAACTTGTATAATGGAATTTTGTTGGTGCACCCTGTTTAGACCCTGTCGAGCCCTTCCCCAAATTAAGTGTTGTGAGAATGAAATAATGGAGAATCCCAGAAATTTGTATCAAGTATTTAAGTATTTTATTCATTAGATCAACTCTGATTGACTACGCTGTACTCATCATCATTATCATTGTGAGGATAATTAATGTAACATAATATAGTAATAATAATATTTTTTTAAATATTTTATATCAATTTTCCTTATAGACAATAAGTATTCTAAAATCCATAGCATATTCGTAAATTCTATGTTTTCTTCTTCTCTATAATCTTAGAATATTTTTAGTACTTACATACTATATATAATATGTATATAACGTATGTGTAATAACAATAATGCCTATTATTAATATTGCTAAATCGGACTCATTTGCTGCGCTCAACATCACAATTTCCTTATGCACGATTTCACCTGTACATATCCCAAGTATTTTTTTTCTCTTATTATTATTATGTATATGTATACAATCTATACTTATACGTCTGTTTTTCAATTTTTTTTAAATACCTTCTCTCTCTCTCGCTCTCTCCATCCCTTGTCCACCACCATAAATCAAACAAGACAATTGGAAAAGTATTGTATAATAAACTTTTTACTTGTCCTCGCCTTCATTCCATTACATAATCATAATAAAGGTTTGTGATTATTATCGTTATCTACATTTGATTTTAAATGGGAACAACAGTCATTTTTACGTATAGAAAAGGTTTACACATTTTCTCTCTTTGCCAATTAATTTAAATTTAACATTTAGTTATAATTTATAATAACAACAACTTTTTTTAAGAAATGTCTTACGTTTTATTTTGTATATATTTAAGACGAACATCAACATAATCATAATAACATCAATTTTATATATTCAATGCCCTTCATTTAAAACGTGTTCTTTTCCGAAATTCGAATAGTTTTTGTTTCCTTAAGTACATATTGTTGTATAATAATAATTAGTTTTGTGTGTGTGTGTCTGTGTACGTTACATACTGCGTTTTATAAATAGCCTGGCGCTGGCGTGAGGAGAGGTAGCAACAAAATAGTCCGATTATTGACTACTGTTGGGGATTTCTTTTTACTAAATCTATTTCCCGTAGTATTTTTCACACTTTTGTCTGTCCTTCCTCCCTTCCTTCCTTCAAACTCATTGTCTCGTTTTATTTTATTTTACTTTTTCTTAAAATCATATACATAATTAAAGTGTCTGCCTCCTCCCTAGTTCTGTAAACAAAAAAAAACCTACAACAAAGAGTATCTTAAATTTCTTTACATACTGATTGATACACGTAAAGCCTGCCACTTCTTGATGAGGAATCGGAATCTATACATAATATAATATAATTACCTATACCACTTGAACATTATGTATAGTGTTTTTTATTGTAGTGTATAGTCGTGATTCAAATAGTATTTCTTGTACTTGTTCTTCCCGTGTACGATTTTTTAAAGCTATATACGAGACGTTTTTATTTTTCATATTTTCATTCATATGTCTTGATAAATAATCTACCCACATAAAGTACCTACGCTTGAGTATGTACAGTGCACAGAGTGTACAGTGTAGTAGATACTAGTGTGGATGGATCATTATATTACATTGATCTTTGGTCGTTGCGGTTATTGTTACTGTCTTAAGACTGTACGTCACCCCTGGAACTGTAGGTCAAATACTAATTGGGAAATGGGCAACATGTTATTTGAACATATAGACACGATTTTCTAAATTATTTCCAAATATTATTGGGCTCTACCAAGGAAATTATCCATGGACGTGTTATACAATTATAGAGGGGCGGGCTGGGCTTGGATTAACACTCAAGAGAAATAAAAAAGTAGTAAGGCCGTTGACACTACTACTGTCTTATACATTCCTTGAGATTGATTTTATGTCATAAGAACAAGAAATCTTACGATTAACTTATTGCATTTGATATTATTTCCATACTCATAATCATAATGTTATACACTCTTATACTATATATTCAAATTAAGTACTGCACACACGGAGAGCGTGAAGAAACCATTGGAAATTTGGCCATGTACCCCCATCCCACATTGTTTAATTATTAATACCCACTCGCCAAAATTATAAGAGGGTTTCAAAAGAAATTTAAATTAATTTTTTCAATTCAAGTTTAGCTGTGCACACTTGTGTGCGTATTACATTTCTACATTACTAAAGGTACGAATCAATCAATCAAAATCGATTAAAATAATTGCTAAATGTGTTGTTAGTAAATACTGCCCATAGGATTCGGATTCTAAATCAATAAGAATCAATTATTATTAGCCCACTACTATCACCAAAACAATATCTACCTACTTTTCCACTACATTTGTCATTTCATTTCATATTCTACATACCTATTCGTTTTGTTTCGATTATTTTTATCTTTCAAGTTTCTACTTTTGACATCCATGTCATTTCCCCCATTAATGGCAGGGTTAGGTTTCGTTCATTAATTATTAGTATTAACGCATTAATTAATTAACGTGTCTTAACTACTCGCAGATATAATTTTTGATGTTTCAAAAGACAAACCGACGTATGTATGGAAGTGTCAATAATTAATAGCAATAACAAATGAATGGTACTACTCGAGTCACACCATGTTATGCAATTATAATATTACTTTTATATTTTACATAATTAGTCATTATTACTTTTACGTATTTTAGTGAACAGGATTTTTTATACAGTAAATACTTCAATGCACTCGGCAGAGGTAATGTAATGTATGGCGTTATTTAAGGCGCTTCTCTTTATTACAACGATTCTGTCACAGTTCAATTTGAAATTTAGTTTTAGACTTATATAGGAAATAATTTATTTTCGAAATCATTATCAGGGAAATACCACAGTTTCTAGAACACGTCTAGAATGATTAAAACCACTATAATTATGAATAACAAGTAATTTTTTTATCAATTTAATTGTGTTCCACAACTACACCTGGCAGTGCTTTCTTAATATTGTTTTGTGCTGACTCCATCTTAAAAAGTTATAATCAGGGGAAGTAGACACAAAGCTTCAACTTTTTTAATATCCACTTCCCATATGGATATAGCTACTATTAGAGATGGATAATACAGAGTTCAGCCCAATGTCATGCATGATTAATAATAAGATAATCTAGGTATACATCATATTGGATGTTTAAATTTGTTTTGCACCAATGAAATTTCAGGTTAGTTATACAATATTGATTCAGCAACCCCAACCTCCTGTGTTTAACTTTATCTATAATCGCCTAAAACCATGTTGACTCATACATGCCTATCTATCTACATACGCACTACAAAATATCATTTAGAAAATAAAACCAGCCAACTGTTACTGCAATTTGTGTGTATTTATATACGTTGGACTTATTTTGGAATAGATTCACAAATTCACAATATGTAGTATTATAGCTGTATGATTTGGCTTGCTTCCGTTTCCTGACGATTTAAGAGAAAGTCTGTATAATGTACTGTTGTCTTATCATATTAGAACTACTGACGATCTCAACAATATCATGGTACCACGACCATTCTAGGCTGTATTTTCATAGTTACAGTTGCTTAGAAAGAGAAAATCTTTCAACACAATCACATGATTCTTTAGATTTTTCACAATTTAATGACTATTGTTCATCTGGAAGTCAAGGTGCAACCACGACCATGAAGGATTATCTTGGAAAAAGTTCACTAGTAGTGATTTGGTAGGCGCACGCGATGGTGATGTTTATACACAAATAAGTAATTACATACCTATACCTCATTATTTTAAAGCATAGTCTAATTTCGAACAGAGCAAACGAGTGTACTCAGAACATTAGAATACTTTACAATGATAAAAAAGAACTAATTTATTACATTTTACAAATTCGTTTGGCTACTTATGATATAGTCTAGAATAACTATGGCAATTCGAACTATACTTAGACTTAAACTTAAATACAACTATGTATTATGTATCGGTGAGTAACATTAATTTGTAGACTGATTTAAGCTCAACTACTGTCTATAGCGGCAGGGTGAGGGAATGCCCACTATGCGTTCCTTGCGCATACGACTAATTGAATTTCAAAACTATAACTATGAATAATTATTATTGTAGTTCAAGCGATTAAAATTATTACTAAGAAAATTCAATATCACTACGTTATCAATCGAGTTTCATGATTATTGCTTTGCTTGAAAAAAAAGTAGGTATTAAGTGGAAGAGGAAATCAGAATAGAAAACAGGAACTCAATTATGCATTATGTAGCAACATATTATTCTTTCACTGTCAAATATACACCGAAATGTATCCTACATTTATTTCTCAAGACGGCACTTTTCCATTCCATTCCCAATCACTATAGCAGAGCCTACAAGCCAACCATTTTTTTGGGGAGCTTTTATCCTTTGCTGAATATTTTTAGTATGTAGGTAGTAATTACTTGTGAAGGGAATTTCCGGTCACAGCTTTTCATCATAATTCACAGTTGAATTCAAATTAAGGCGTATAGGTTAGCATTAGCATAGAGCAGTTAATTATTCACACATGATGATCGACGACGTTCTATACACATTCTCTTTTACTATGCTCAGCACAGAGATGAATATTTTCAAATTATTTGAGCAAAAACATTTTGTATCATTGACGAAACTACAGAAAGGTAAGTACTTCGATTGGATTTAGAAAGATGAGCTTTACTACACAGCCTCCTGGTGGGTATTTATGCGCGCAACTCATTTACTACATAATTAATATCAAAATTAAGTAACATACGTGAGCTGTTCATCTGTTCAATATCGTGCTCTCCCTTTAATTTTCCAATCTTGAAATGCACATATTAAAAATATGCAAAGACTTTAACTGAGGGAGCCACCTTACCCTATACACGTTTTCTGGCAGTACAGTTACTGCTGTGAACCACAAAATTAGGTAAAATTTAGAGGTTACTGTGTTAACAAATCATTTATAATTGCCCTGCACCAGTATCTAATGCGTTTCCAAACAGAAAACCCAAGATTGACAAGAGATCTTAACTACTTGTACTCCTACGACACACGCACAATGCTATATGTACCCCGCACGAGATCTTCTGATACTGGACGTTGGAAAACAAGAATTCACAATATTTTAAAGAAAACAAACTACATCCACTCTTTACAAGAAATTCATTATTAACTTCCAGAATAGCAACTAACATTTTCCAATCCAACCATATTTCTACCACAATATTACAATAGCATCGCCTAGAGATGACCAAAGTACATATACCAGGATGAGCAAAAAGCCAACACACTTAAATCAATTATTTAATTCGCTTAAAGTTTGAACTACCTTGACTTTAATTTTCTCCTTCCAGACTAGTTATTTTCTAAATAGATAGGTGTTCTTCTACTATCAATAAGTTATATTTCCTATTTATATAGCACTCGACCTCGACTTTGCGTTATGACAGAAGAGAGTTAAATTTCGTCTCTGAATTCTGATGAAATCGAGAGAAAGAAAGACTATGAGTATGATCTTGAAATTATCAAGCTTGAGCGGTAAACGCTGCTTTGAAAGTCATCGCTTTGAAGTACTTTGAAGCTGCACCTAAATTTAAAAACAAAACAAACGATGGTTGGTTTTATTTTTAAACAGATTTCATTTGCATAGAGAATGTTGTTCTGCATAGGTATTAAATAAATAAGACATTGTGTATTGTTTTCAGAGTATTACTGTATTGAATCAGCGTGAACAAAAAATATCTTTTACCTATTTAACAAAACGACAAAACATAATAACTAAATCAGCTTCAAACTTTAGATTTGGTAAGTAATTAAACAGAAAAAGTACAATGAATAAAGACAGGATGAAGAGCCATGTGTATCAAAACAATGAAGCTAGCATAATGCGACTAAAGTAGAAATACGATTTTTAACGAGTAAACACTTTAATTTAAGCACGATAAGCAAGTGTAAATCTTTAACTCAACTCTTTAACCAATTTTAAGTAGGATTTCTATTCCCATGTTTATACGTCTACAACCCCACACAGGCTGGATCTAATTATCTAATTGAGCTAACCTATATGTGTTCCATTCCACTTGTAATAATACAATACCACGAATTACGTATTCGGTTGAGTTTCCTTTGTTTATTTTGATATTTTAGTTTTATATAGTGCTTTTAGTTTTGTGCTGGCAGCTCAAAGTGAACGAGCACATTTATGTGCATCACAAAAAATCCGACTTTCGTTGAGACGCCATTCCGAACACTTAGTGCCTCACTAAGTTTGTAATTAATATCTATATTTGCGAGAGGAAAATAAATTTTTGTCAAATCCTAACTGTCGATACATAATTAAATTGACTAAACTATTGACATTAAAAATTATGTGGAAAGGGAAATGTGACGACCTCAATTTTAGATAATCTTAATTTTTAAACACTTCCTTGAACACATGTATATTCGAGCTCTATTTCGCTACACATTGAAAACTGTCGCTGAATTTTCGAATCTTCACGCAAATATTAATTTAGCAAGTAGTGACATGGCGCTTGCAAGATATAATTTTTACGAATAACAACAATCCAATTAAAAGCTCATCTGAACTGCTTTTCTGAAATGTAAATTGACATTTAACTGATTCAGAAAACAATGACTTTTCGAAAAAAAATGATTAGGTATTAATTCCGCAAAAGGTTTTTGGCATTTCCTATCAAGCACATATCATAGCACAATTTATCGTATCAAGTCAACACATAAACAGTAAATGTAATGTGAGAATGTGAGTTTTCAACAGTAAACAAAATCTTAATCGTCAAAGGATCCACCACATATGATACATGACTGGGCAAAGCACACGAAACTTTGAAATGTGACTAATTCTTAAGCTAGCTAGAAGGGATATTCTTAAACCTTATTTGGATTAGAAACTAAATTTACTACTTTATGCTGCAATATTTTATAATTTCAAGATCCAGCTTACATTTTATTTTAAGTTTGATTTACAAATATTAAACCGCCAAAATATGAACAAATTACTCACTCAGATTTTAATTCTCTTCAAAGTAGTCCTACTTACCAATTTTGTTTATACAATCGTAATTCATAATTAGTACGCGCCGGTTGAACCCCATTTGTACTAATTTAATCTTAAATTGTTATAAGAATGGTCACTGAAAATCATTCACTATAACAATCACTGAATGATAATTTTAAAGCTTGGATGTAATACCAAAGTAGGGCTGTGATTTTCAATTAATTTACGATCACAAAATCATAATTACTCTGAATCCGAAGACAACTTTCAACAAATACCAATGCCCCAAAATTTGGCATATGTAACTGCTAAATTTTTACCATGTTTTTTTGGGGGCATACATTTTCAACCTGATGTATTTTAAGGAACAAAATGTTACAGTATTAGGCGTCATCCATTAACCGTCGTTATTTATACCGAAATCTCGTCAACGCTTTACAGTACCCACCACAGACCTCCACAGTTCAATTTGCATTTTAAAATTCCTCCTTAAATTTTCATTTTTCATTCAAAAACGCACGATTTGATAAACACATAACTATGCCAGCAATTCCAATTCTAATAAATACTTTACCATTATGTCTCAAATCGATAATAATATTTAATATTTCAAATCGTTAGTAGACTAA